>CM076572.1:355510784-355659973 GCA_034641835.2 Pinus albicaulis
TTCTTGGCAATGGGCATCAGCAGCCAAGAAGATGTTTAAGACACATGTTAGAACTTGTTCACGAATATTGAGCAAACTTGCAGTTGAGTTTTCGCCATCATCTCACCTTGTCCCTGACAAGGGGGAAAATGGTGGTCATGTACAAGCTTCGACGACAGATCAAGCGAGCCTGAGCCACAATCTCTCATTCCATGTTCAGAGTTGTAGCCAGCAGTTCAAGCGAGCCTGAGCCACAATTCGTCATTCCGGATTCAGAGATGTAGCCAGAGACACGGATGCCCATGAGCATGCCTTCGGTTGGTGGACAACCTAAAACCATCATCTTTGGTTGGTGGATAACCTAAAACCATCATTTTCGGTTGGTGGATAACCTAAAACCATCATCTTTGGTTGGTGGACAACCTAAAACCACCACAAGTCGTAGACCTCCCTTCTTTTAGGTCGAAGGTCTCCCTTTTTTATGAGGGACAATTCCTCTAGCAGAAGCCTTCAGCTTCTTGCCAGTTTTGGAAGAGTTCCGGGAACTGCAACATGTATTGCGTTCCAGTGTTTGTGGTCATCCTAAAACCACCTCTTTTTCCAACATTTCAGAGAGTTGATTCAGCCCAAGTGCTGTCATGTATACTTTGCAGATTTGTATTACAACTCTTTTCTTGGACTCACACATACCCCTTCGGATTAAGGGGGATGTTGGAACACCTAATCCTACATGGGTAGGTGTGGAATGCGAAAAGTCACAATGGAGTCCAAGTGACCTTGGAATATGAAACCAAGAGTCACACCATTGTACTATAAATGTACATCTTTGTATAACGGAAAATAAGAAAGCCTCACGCTTATCCTTCATTGTGTTGAGTCTCTTGTGTGTGTGTGAATTCTTCTCCTCATACACCATGTGTGTGCTTCAACATGGTGTTTAACAATATTTAATAAATATCATGATTTAATATTAAAAATAAACATCACGATCATGATAACCATCATACAAACATCATATTCGACTAAAATACACATTCAAATTCACTTTAACATCATCTAATCATCGTGATCATGATCATATAACATAACACAAGCATTGTATAACATCATCACAACACAAACATCAAATATGCATCTCATGCCAAATAACTACTATCACATACACATATATCTACAAGCACATTAAATGAAAATATCTAATCTGACCTAACAATATACACATCATGATGAACACCAACATGTAAATTAACGTTATCAACATGAACATAAAATACATGGAACACACACACACACACACACACATATATATATATATATATATATATATATATATATATATATATATATATATATATATAATGTCAAAAATATACAATTGTAATATAATTTCATATAAATGTCAAATATCTAGTGGTACATCAATACTAGTACTAGTCGAGGCCTTATGAGTCGATGGTGCAGCCTCATGCTTAGATAGATGGCGTGTCTGGTCTGGAGGTGCCTGCCAAACAATCGATGGTGCAGTCTACTCAGGAACTGCCTGCTGGTGACTCATCGATGAAGCAGCCTGCTCAGTGAATGGTGTGGCCTACTCAGATGAACCTGCCTCCTCAGATGGACACACTTGCTCAGGATCAGGTGCCTGCTCAGGAATAGGTGCCTGCTCAAAACTAGGTGTATGCTAAGATGGTTCAAACTGCACAAACAATGCCTACTGATTAGGACTAGATGTTGGCTACTCATCGTGATCTTTGTTATGAGGTGAAGGAGGAGGAGCTTGAGTACTAGAATGATGATCACTCCCCTCATGATCATGATCAATAGATGAGGTGCTACTCGATTGTGCATCTCCATGACGCCTACTCCTCCTAGCTCACTCCAGTGCTCTGGAAGATCCAACGATATGACACATGAGGGTCAACATATCACGGGGCATGCCTCTCTAGAGTTGTGTGAGCCTACTATTAGCCTGGATCTCCTTTATCATAGTCGGAAAGACTCTCTCATCAACTCATAGTCGACAGAGGTGGTCACCTAACTCCATCCTAAATCAGGTGTCCGACCTATTCCTCACCCCCATGGGTATCTGCACCCGATTAGGATCAGGTCTCTCACCATGATCTTCCACATTTTCCATATTCTTGTCAACATCTACATGTAAAAAATTCAGTGGGGGTGGAATATCATCCCCAACGAATGTGCTAATTTCTATAAAATTTATAGTACACAATAATAATTAGAAAATTTTATTAAAAAAATTAATAAAACAAGTTAAAGAATGTGCTAGAATAAATTTTATTATTCTAAGATAATAAAATGAAACTATATTAATTTAAAGAAAATACTAATATTACCTCTCATATACGATGACTCATCCTGTATGAAGAGGATGTTGTTACACCCTCAGCAATCCAAACCAGCATATGGAAATGGCACCAGAACGAAGGAGTGATCATCAACACTAGATAGCAACTCCAATGCATCAGGAGCTATCCTAGCGAGAAAGTTAGACTAGCACCTCTTGGACATCATCTGGCCCCACATTTGTATCCGTACGTGCAACATCGTCCTATGAGGTTGCCGAACAAAAGTAGGCCTCGTCTCTGGAAACCTCTCAAAAAATAAACAAAATAAATGTGAAGAAAAAGGTATGGTCAACCTCCCACGTGCTTGAGAACGACATCTATCTAATGTTGTACAAAAATGCCTCAAAAAAATCGCAGACCATCTCACAAGTCGTGGCACCTAGAATAAAGAATCAACATAAAACAAAAGTGGGAAACTAATGCATTGACCATCACTGGTATAGTGTAAAATGGTCATCAATAGTAGTGAGAGGCATCTCACCTCCTCTGCACCAAATGAAGCAATACGTAACTGACCACCAGAAACTTGAAAATATGTAAGAGAAACTATCTCATCCCTAATGTATCTCTGGGAGTATGCAAACTGACTCCCTGATACATAGCCAATGGGGACTTCTAGAAAATGGGGCGAATCTTTCCCTCTCCTATATAGGCCAGTAATAAAATATATATACTCCTTAGTGGATGGGAACCACTGGACAAGACTGACCCAGAAAGCCTGTCGATGGGCATCCCACCTGAAGATCGTTTGTCCCAATAACTGACTATGGCCCTTCAGGGATGTATCCTCCTCATATAACTTGAGGAGGCCTACCTCCCTTAGGGGAAATTGGGTGGCTTCCATAATAGGGCGATGGTACATAAGTCTCTCCCTCTCTCGTGCCTCCCACAGGTGAATCACGTTATACCAGTCCTCCATATGTTCTTGTTGTTTCCTTTCTTTCTCTTTGTTAACGTCACTGAATGATTCACATATTAACTACATTTTTTTTATTAAATGAGACATGTGTTTAAATATCTCTCTCTCTCTCTCTCTCTCTCTCTATATATATATATATATATATATATATATATATATCCATATCCATATCCATATCCATATCTATATCTATATCTATTTATATACAATTTTTTTTGAAAAAAAAAAATTGTTGGTGCACCCAAAAAAATGTCACGCACCGATACCAATGCGTACATTTTTATTGACATTTTTATCACGCATCTCTTTTAGTGTGCATGGAAATTTTTTGTGCACCACAAAAGATAAAAAGTACTTTTTCTGCGGTGCGTTGATGAAACTATCCACCCTGAGGCAGATAGCTAGGTCAATGCATCGCCCAACTGTTGGTTTCTGGATATGAATAGAATTCAACCCTTTTTCCACATAAATTATCAACCCGAGGGTGTTATTTATTTCAAGACTAACGACAAAGTATATGTAGATACAAGCACATGGTCCACTATAGATCATAGTTTTAATCTATAACACAAATACCACTATAACAATAATGAAATGAGCTGCATAAATAAAAAGGCATCCACAACAATGAACACAACTGTAACAACAAATAAATAATCACACCAAACTCAACACTGAAACGAAAATAAAGAAGAATGCAACACCTGATCACAAGAGTAGGCCCAACTCTTGGATCACGGCTATAGAAACTCAAGATTACAGGAGAAAAAACAAGCTGTTGTACATTCAATTAATGATAAAAAGATTGATTACAAAGTCTGTGTATCCAAAAGTCTCCCGATTCATAGCCCGTAGGTCTCTTTATACAATAGTCCTGAAACCCCCGATTTCTCTCAACGACTCCATTGTTACGAAAATACATATTGTTACAACGACAACCGGATTGCCTAGCAAGAAATCATAAGAAAGCATAAGATAGTGTCGATACACCCATGGATGTCATGATGTAGCAGCAAATAAGGAAGACGCTAGAAATGATGGGTTGTGCCTTGACTTGCGGCCGCAACGCTCCTATTGTAGCCAAATATGAAGAAATATCGGAGTTAATATGTGTAAAGGTAAAACCTCCATGAAAAATACATCATTAATCAAATATCCCATAAAAGATAGGAAGAAGGGTTTTACCTCATGCTTTTAAGATAAATAATGGCATAAAGAGATAGAAAGATAGGGTAAAAATGGGAGAGGAAATTATACAAATCTGGTACCCAACATCTCCCCCAATTACTGATCTATCTGCATGTCCTCATGCAGCTCGTCGTCTCCTCAAATCCGGATTGGACTGACTGTGATCGGCATGAAGCTGTGTGAGGTCATATTCTGCAGCCATTTCTGTTTTCTGGTGTCTTATATCCTTCTGTCAAAACAACGTCTTTCCACCAGTCAGGTTCAACGTTATAAGCAGGAGTATACTGTGTAGCTGGTAGCCATAAAAGGGGAAATCGAAATCTTAATCCCATCCATCGAACCCCACAGGTATGAATGCATGCCACATAACGTGACATTCTCTCTAACGTACGTGCAAAGTTAGGTGCCCCAAATGGTTCTCTTTCCCCGATGGCTAAAGAAGACAACATCCATATTTTCTAACAATTGTCTAATGCTTCCTTGTGAAATATAGAAATCTGGCCATCACATAGGTCAACACACCATTTCTGAGTTGCCGACATGTTTTATTTATGGCCCTCAATCTATAGAAAGGTATAATGCATGTTATAAATGTTTGAGGACTGACCATGCTCTCTTCTCACCATTAATGGCTTTTCGGCTTGATTTTCTTCAAATATATCCCAGGCCTTTCTCCATTTAATATGATTGATGATATAGGAGGTGAAAGCCCTTAAGTGGATGTCCCTCGTGAATGGAACGGGGTTAAAGGATTGATCATGATTTAAATAACACCCATGCATGTAGAGCTCACACATTAAGTGTTGTCCTATAACCTCATGAATTTTTTAAATACGGAGAAATTGAATGGGGTCTTCAATTTCATTCCAAATATCCTTATATGTAATTTCAAGACAAAAGAAAAGAAATTGTTCATGAAGGAATAAGGCACAACTATGTGTAGGAGGTCTGCAGGCCATTACCTCCTGTGCTAGGGAGAACATCTTCTCCTTATCTATCTTTAGTAACTGAACTTGTTCTTCCAACTCTTCTATCCTGGCCTTCTGTTTGTCCTGCTAAAGTCGTGCCTTGTCTAACTGATCCGTGTACCCTATGACGACTCCAGAAGCCTATTCTCGAACCCTAGATGTTTCTTTCTTGTGGTTGCTCGCCGCAAACTGCCACTTCTGAATTTCATCATTCAAAACAAATTCTTGACCTTCAAACAACTCTTCGATTGGGCCGGTCTGGGTAGATGTAGTGGAGACTGCAATATTTGGCTTTATTTCCCTCCATTTGTAGATTTTTACCTTCCTTTTTAAACGTGAAACTTGCTTCTTCAAAACCCGAACCTCCCTTTTTAGTCTCATGGTTTCACTAAACTGTAGCTGATACCTCTTTTTGAGAGCTAACCTTCTTTTCTCACACTATTCGACCCATTCCTATTTAACGATGAATTCAAGTTTTGGACCTATGACAGGTTCAGAAGGAAGCGAAATGCTTCCAACATCCTCTACAGATTCTTTTTTCAAGCCCTTCTAGCTGGGCCCCCTATCCACAGGGTCTTCTTCTTCTACATTTCTTCTAGGAACTCCTGTTGTTTGGTCAACTATTTCATTGATCCCCCTGTGTTCCAATGTTTCTATAGGAACTCTGTCTTCCTGGTGAACCTTTAAGTGTTTCGGTTCAGTAGTGTCAGGGCCAATCTTGGCCATGTCAAAAAATTTTAGTACCAGGAGAACAACCACTTATTCCATTAATCGTTTGGGTGAGCGAAATCCCCTCGCCCCTCTGGGCATCAGGGATTGGAATGGAGAACAGGGAACAGACCCATCATCTTCATTTCTGGTTTGGACTAGGACTTCATGCATTACTACCTGAACCAGAGTCGATGCCAGTTCTTGTGGGGCAACATCGATTTCATGACTTAATTCCCTTCTTTCTTCTTGCCCTTTTCTTACCACTTCTTCTTCATGGGTTGATATTGGTTCTTGTGGAACAGTATCGACCGCCTGGATCATTACTTATTTAGCCTCCTTTTCCTCAGGAATCACCTTTGTTTTCACAGTTGGTACCGATCCTTGAGGTTCAACATCGATGTCGTGGGTTGACTCCTCCTGTTCTAGCCGAATTGGCAGTGGTTCTTGTGTAACACCCCCACCTGTATCAACATCCATATCTGTCTCGGTAGGTGTTGCTGTTTCTTGTGAAACAACATCACTTTCCATTCCTCTATCCACAATTCCATTCCTTTGTTCTTCATTGAAAAAGGTTGACGACTATATAACAATATCGATTTCCTGCACAAAGTCCATAATTCCTTCCTCTGTGGGTTCTTCAAGCGAGGCTGGTTCTTGTGTGGCAGCCTTGTCTGTGTCGCTGACTACTTCCTCCATATTCATCTCTTCTTCCTCTGGTTCCTCCTAATAAATTTTAATTTCCATTTCCTCAGGTTCCTCTTGGTCAATTTCTGTTTCCATTTCCTTGGGTTCCTCTTGATCAATTTCCTCTAAATATTCTTCTTCTGCTTGCCCAGCCGGAGATGCTGGTTCTTCTTCTCTAGTAGCAATCATAGTTGCTACCACTTCTTTTGAGGATCCACAGAGTTCCACCCAAGAAACCCGCAGCCTGCCTATTGCATGCATGACCAATAATTGCACCAATCCATGATTAGAAAGTACTGCCATCATCCGGCGAGAGTGCCGAGCAAACTGTACCATATTCTGCAGTTGTTTCAATAGGAAAAATAGCATATTTAGGGCATGCACCTGATTCTGTGGAAATCAGAGGTGTGTTATAATTTTAAAGTGATACTTGAACAAAGCTGAGGCCTGACCCTCACAGGTAATTTATTTTATTACGAAACCTGCAACTTCGTTCCAAGGATACGACACAGTTTTGCACGTATCCTCTACCCAATTGAACAACACTTTCTCCTGCCTGCAGGAACAAATCAGGAAATTCTGGGAGAGAAATTTTTCGGAGCAAACCATTGCTGCCCTTACTGTCTCAGCCCACTAACCTCTGTAATTACCTCCTCTGTGACAGGAGCTTCTAGACCTCTAACCTGCAAATTATTCTCCTCTAAATTGAGTGTGAATTCAATTGTGATACCTCCATCAAATCCCTGCAATCTGTCAAAGTAAATATCCCACCCTGCGTCGACAAAAACTTGCCAAACCTCTGGATTGCTGCGAACTGAAACTGTGTTTTCAGGCTCATGCCACACAGCCATCCCACCCATACTGTGGATACTTGTAGCAGCACTTCTTGTAGCACCAGACCGTTGGGCAAGGTGATGGGTACCAAATTCGGAGGAACAACATTGTGAAAATTGAAAGGTGGTAATGGTAAATACGGTTGGTAACTCTTGAAAATTGAGAAAAATCATGAAAGAATATGGTAAGTGTGGTAAAATAAAAATAATATTTGTTCGTACAGCGTGGATGAGACATCTTATGAATCCCAATACGATTTAATGATGATACCACATATTGATGGGAATCGTAGGGTGTACCATGAGTGGAATGTCATACTTGACTTACGAGGCAATTATTACACCTTCTTTGGCATGACGACACCCCCCCCCAACTTAAATTTTTTTCGTCCGTGGCATTAAAATATTCACATGGGATATTTAATTAAATTAGTAAAAGTCACGTGGAGGCATACCTGATGACCTACCTGGATGATGTGATGGTTGGTAGGATGAAAACGCAGTAATGATGTGGATGGTGTAACAACATCTGTGTAGCAGGATTCGTGTAACAACATTGGAGTAACAACATTGGAGTAACAGCATCCAGTGTAACAACATCAGTGTAACAGCATCGGTGTATCAACATCGGTTTAACAGCATCAAAGTAACAACATCTAGTGTAACAGCATCGAAGTAGCAGCAATTGAGTAACAACAAAATGAGTAGCAGCAACCGAGTAACAACAACATGAGTAGCAACAACCAAGTAATAGCAACATGAGTAGCAGCAACCGAGTAATAGCAACTTGAGTAACAACATCTGGTATAGTAGCATCCAAGTAACAACAACATGAGTAGCAGCAACAAGAAAATTCCTTGATTTCCACTCCTTAGTCATAGCTCTTGCAAAAAGACAAGAAAATAGAACATAATTCTTTATTTATTATATATATATATATATATATATATATATTTTATTTTATTTTAATTTTTTTTTCTTTTTTAATTTTTAATTTTTTACAACTAAGGTGCAGAGGAAGGATTCTCTGTGCTGAAAATCTTCAAACCAGATTTCTCATAGAGTTGTTTAATAAAAGCATCCTTAGAGGTCGGTCTGCGGTATAGTCTCAGGAGATGTCCATTGACTATAAAGGTAGTACGTGTATCGTCAATTGTGACTAGCCTGACTGTTCCATTATCAAATTCAACGTCCACCTCATAAGGTCCCATCCAACGAGTGGAAAGCTTTCCCTTAAAATCCTTAAAATGAGAGTCATAAAGTAGTGCCCAATCTCCATTTTGAAACACCTTATTTTTAATAAAATTATCGTGCCATTTAGTTCTCTGTTGCTGGATAGTAGTAGTTCGTTGGAAAACCACTGAACGCATTTCATCAAGTTCGTTAAACTGAGCCAATCAGTGTTTATGGTCATATGATAGATGTAAACCAACTTCTAGAGCTATTATGAGTGTGCTTATTTCAAATTCTATTGGAAACAACATGGATTTCCCATAAACAAACTCGAATGGTGAAAAACCGGTTGTATTCCACCATGTTGTTCTATACGCCCATAGAGCCTTTGGAAGTTTCTGAGCCTAATCCCAATGATGGTATACCACAGTTTTTGTCAAAATATTTTCTAATGTCTTATTTGTGCTTTCCACTTTTCCATTCACCTGGGGATGGTATGGAGATGTCAATATGTGCTTGACCCCATATTTTTGCATGTGCTTTTCTATCTTGTGTGATGTGAATTGCGCTCCTCCATCTGAAACTGTTAGGTCCCTATATCACTAGTATAGACCCTTATTATTGTTAGTGTAAACCCCTTATTGTTATTATTGTACCCTTGTAACCCCCATTTTGTTATTATTTTGCCCTTAAATTATTATTGTTAGGTCGGCTAGGATTACATTGTGGCCCACTAGGATTACATTATGGCCCCATGGACTCCTATATATAGAAAGGAGGTTTTGTGAATTGTATCATCCAAGAATTGTTCATTTATGTAATGTATTGGAGGTTGCCCCTCGAAGTGGCTTATTTCTAAGGCGTTCATATCTCTTTTCTTCTATTTTTGGAGCTGGTTACACAACATTTGGTATCAAAGCTTTGGATTCTAGGGTTTCGCTGCTCCAAACAGGTCATCGTGGCATTTTCGCTATAACTTTTTTTCTACGAAGTTTCAGAAGATGAAATTTTTAGGGTGCGAAGAAAAAATCCTGAGGAAGCTTGTATAAAAATTTCAGAGTTTGGTTCGCAATAATTTCGGAGATATGATCTGTGGAAGTCAGGTATTTTTTCAGGCTCCTAAACAGGTCATCGTGGCATTTGCGCTATAAATGTTTTTCTACGAAGGTTCAGAATCTGAAATTCATATGGTGCGAAGCTGAAATCCTGAGGAAATTCATCAAAAAAATTCAGATCTTGGTTCGCAATATTTTTGGAGATATGATCTGTGGAAGGTAGTGCTTTTTCAGGCTCCTGAATTTCATCTCAAAGAGGTGATCGTGGGAAAAGTTCAATAACTCTCTCTCTGAAGATTGGATTGGAGTTCCGTCAAAATTATTCACAAGTACACGGCTTGTAGTTTCTTTGCTATCAATTTCAGAAACAAAGGACAAAACAGTGACACGTGGCAAGTCGTACAAGTTCGCTCTACTGAACCAGTCCAGAATTAGGTCATTGTGGGAGATTGGACACAACGTTGTCTTGGAGAATCAAAATCAGGTCAGACCTGTGGCATTTGAAAGAAGCTTCAGAGGGCTACTACAGGGCTGAATTTCAGATATCTAAGATTTTCAATTACAGAGATAATTCAATTTCAATATCGATCTCCTAAAAGCTAGTAAAAGGTGTGTATTTTTTTTCCGAATTGCATAAGTCTTGTTTGAAGAATCAAGTTGAATTGATTCCAAGGGAATAGTGTAGAATATATATCAGTATTGTATTCTAAAATGGCCCCTAAAAATAATTCAACACCCATTAAGCCTTCAGAAGGCTCTACTATGACTCATGAAGATGAAGAATGGCAACATGACATATCAAAATTACAAGAGAAAATTTCGCTCTCGCAAAGAACAACAAAAAATGAAATGGAAGTTTTGAAGAAAGGCGTGGAAACTAAGATGGATGGTTTGAAGAAAGGCGTGGAAGCTAATATGGTTGGTTTGGAAGCTAAGATGGATGGCATGGAAGTGGGCATGGAAGCTAAGATTGATGACATGGAAGCTAAGATCGATGAGAAAATGGAAAACATGAAGAATTTTCTAAAAGCAGACATGGAAGGTTTGACAAAGTTTACACAAGAAAGGTTTCCTAATGGTGAAAAGATAGTAGAAGAACCTCATGATGAGAACAAAATAAATGTTAATTGTGATTTCATAAACTCTAATGTTGATGGGAAGAACCACCATATTCCAAAGATGGATATGAGGAAGTTTGATGGAAAGGATCCTGTAACATGGATACTACAGATGGAGCAATATTTGATCTCCATAACGTGCAAAACACACAAAAGGTACGCATTGCAACTTTACATTTAGAACAAAATACATTTGTATGGTATCAATGGCTTTGCTCCCGTAAAAAAATTGTCACTTGGTCAATTTTTACGGAGGAAATGATAGCACATTATGAGGATACAAAGAGCAACACCTTCTTTACCCAATTGATAAATCTCAAACAAAAGGGTTTAGTGGGGCAGCACATTGAGGACTTCCAAAAATTGAATATAAGGGTAACTGATCTTACAGAGGAACACATAATTGATCTCTTCCTAGGCACTTTAAAGGATAACATCCAACATGAAGTTCGCGTTTTGGAACCTGATTCATTGGAGAAGGCATTCAGGTTGGCAAGAAAAGTTGAATGTAAAATTATGGCGACAAGGAAGCCTACCACTCAATTCTATAAAGAAGGGAGTGTTGCTACGCCTAGATTTCCACAACCTACAAGGTTGACACCACAAAAATTGGAAGAAAAAAGAGCAAAAGGGCTTTGCTACAGTTGTGATAGCAAATACACTAAAGGTCATAAGTGTGCTGAGAAGAAATTATTTTACATAGATTGTGAAGAAGAAGAAAAAAATGAACAAGAAGAGGATATACACCAGGAACCACCCCTAGAAGAGGAAGAAATGAATCCGACCATATCGTGTAATGCACTGGCAGGAATTACCACTCCTCAAACTCTCAAGATAGGACATATAAAGAAGAAAAGGGTAATAGTGTTGATTGATTCAGGTAGCACCCATAATTTTATTCATTATAAGGTAGCCAAGGAATTAAATTGTTTCCTATACCCAGCACCAGAATGTCAAGTGATGGTTGCAAATGGAGGAACTATAAATTGCTCGGGAAAATGCCATAATATCAAGCTAACCATGGGGGAATATGTATTGACTAGTCCAATGCTTTCCATTCCTATGGGAGGTGTTGATGTTGTACTAGGAGCACAATGGTTACAATCTTTGGGGACGGTAGCTTTTAATTTTCAAGAACTTTTCTTGAAATTTTTTTCAGAAGGAAAGGAAGTCGAATTACGGGGTATTGAAGGGAAGCCAGGAAGGATAATAACCTCTAATGTCATGACAAAGCTTCTAAAGAAAGAAAAAAGAGGCGTAATTGCACAATTATGCTCACTAGAAGTTCCGACATCAAAATCATCTATTTCTGCAGATCTCCAACAAGTCTTGGACAATCATTCCAAGGTGTTTGAAACTCCCAAAGGAATCCCACCTATTCGTGATCATGATCACGCTATTCATTTGATTCCAGGAAGTGTTCCTCCAAACATCAGGCCTTATAGATATCCTTACTTCCAAAAAAGCGAAATTGAACGTATGATTGCAGAAATGTTAGAGGCGGGTATAATTCAACCTAGTCAAAGTTCTTTCTCTGCTCCTGTAGTATTGGTACACAAGAAGGATGGATCATGGCGAATGTGTCCGTATTATAGGGAGCTCAATAAGCTCACCATTAAAGACAAATTTCCCATTCCTGTGATTGATGAATTATTGGATGAATTACATGGAGCAATTTATTTTACCAAGTTGGATCTTCGTTCAGGATATCATCAAATTAGAATGAAGATCGAAGATATTCCAAAAAAAACATTTCGAACTCATGAGGGTCATTATGAATTTTTGGTCATGCCTTTTGGCCTTACCAATGCACCTTCTACATTTCAAGGGTTGATGAATTCCATTTTCAAACCCTTCCTTAGAAAATTTGTGCTAGTATTTTTTGATGATATACTAATCTACAGCAGGTCTTGGAAGGATCATGTTGAAGATGTTGACAGGGTGCTCAAACTATTGCAGGAGAAACAATTATATGCAAAAAAATCCAAATGTTTCTTTGGAGTACAAGAGGTGGAATATCCGGGTCATATTGTATCTCACGAGGGTGTTAAAGTAGACCCTAACAAAATTAAAGCCATTAAGGAATGGAAAGTTCCCACAACCATAAAGCATTTGCGAGGATTTCTCGGGTTAACAGGGTATTATCGCAAGTTTGTTAAGAATTATGGGAGAATAGCAGCACCTCTAACAACATTATTGAAGAAAGATGCATTTTCATGGACTCCTGAAGCAACTAAGGCCTTTGAACATCTTAAAGAGGCCATGTGCCTAGCACTGGTCTTAGCTACGCCAGACTTCACAAAACCTTTATTGTGGAATGTGATGCCTCAGGAAATGGAATTGGTGTTGTTTTAATGCAGGAAGGAAGACCCATTGATTTTGAAAGTCATCCAATCAAAGGAAAGTATTTACAGAAACCTATTTATGAGAAGGAAATGTTAGCAATACTGCATGCACTAAAGAAATGGCGAACTTACCTAATGGGAAGACACTTCAAGGTAAAACTGATCATGATAGTCTTAAACACTTTTTGGAACAAAGACTATCTTCAGAAGAGCAGAAAAAATGGGTCACAAAGATGTTGGGTTATGACTTTGAAATAATCTACAAAAAAGGAAAGCTTAATGTTGTTGCAGATGCACTCTCAAGAAAGAATGAAGAGGTGGTAGCATTGCTTTGTGCCATTTCTATTATCCAACCAGATTGGATAACCGAAGCAAGAGATGAATGGAAGAAGGACAAAGATGTATGGACACTCATTCAAAAGTTGCAGCAAGATCCTAGTACATCCGATACATTTAGTTGGAAAAATGATTCCTTATGGTACAAAGATCGCTTATATCTTTGTAAGAATTCCCAACTAAAACAAAAGATTCTTCTCGAATTGCACACTTCTCCTTTAGGAGGACACTCAGGATTTTTAAAAACTTACCACAGGGTGAAGAAAGAATTTTTTTGGGATGGCCTTAAATCTGATATTCAAAAGTTTGTGGCGGAATGTTTGGTTTGCCAACAGAATAAATTTGAGACAATTAAGACCCTGGGTCTTCTACAACCTTTATCCATTCCAAGTCAACGTTAGGAAGAGATTTCAATGGATTTTATCACAAGTTTACCTAAGGCCAAAGGAAAGAGTGTCATCATGGTGGTAGTTGATAGACTTACCAAGTATGCACACTTTTGTGCATTATCTCATCCATTTAAAGCAAGTATAGTTGCTACTACATTTATGAGCTGTATCCAAATACAACAGTTCATATTATTGTGATGATAAGAAGATCCATTTTACTGAAGCTAACGGGAGTTTGTTTTCTTTGTTTGTACTTCAATATCAGGCTTTCTGTCTTGTCATCCTCAATCATATTGTAACCAGAGAAAAGTAAAATGTTGAAGGGGATATTCATGTTGTTTAGGTCTGAAAATGTTGGCAATGGTCAGAAAGGTTGCCTTCTGCCAGCTGAAAGGAAAGGGAGACACTTTCCTTCTCATATCATAATAGTATGACCCCATTTATGGCACTTTATGGATATCATCCACCATCCATCACATCATCTTTAAGGGAAAATTCGAAGGTTCAAGCAGTGGAAGATCACATCGAGCATCAGCAAGAAGTTCTCCAACTCTTGAAGGATAACCTGAATTTGGCACAAAATCGAATGAAACAACAGGCAGATCAACATCGCAGCGAGAGAAGTTTTGATGTAGGAGATTGGTTATTTTTACGGCTACAACCATACAAACAAATGTCCCTCAAGCAAGCTAAGAAGGATAATAAATTATCGCCAAAGTACTATGGTCCTTACAAGGTGTTGCAAAAGATTGGTACTATGGCACACAAATTGGAGCTTCCTGCTTCTTCGCGAGTACATCCAGTTTTCCATGTTTCATGCTTAAAGAAGGTTATAGGTGAAAATATTCCAATTCAAACAGTATTGCCAGAACTTGATGGGGAAGGGAAAATCATATTGGAACCTGAAGCAGTCATGGAAAAAAGAACTCGACAACTACGGAATCGATCAATTTCAGAGTATCTCATCAAGTGGAAGAACTTACCCACTGAAGAGTCTACATGGGAGGATGAGAATTTTATACAGAAGCACCCGAAGCTACTCAAGTGTTGAGGACAACACTTTTTTGAAGGAGAGGGGCATGTTAGGTCCCTATATCACTAGTATAGACCCTTATTATTGTTAGTGTAAACCCCTTATTGTTATTATTGTACCCTTGTAACCCCCATTTTGTTATTATTGTGCCCTTAAATTATTATTGTTAGGTCGGCTAGGATTACATTGTGGCCCACTAGGATTACATTATGGCCCCATGGACTTCTATATATAGAAAGGAGGTTTTGTGAATTGTATCATCCAAGAATTGTTCATTTATGTAATGTATTGGAGGTTTCCCCCTCGAAGTGGCTTATTTCTAAGGCGTGGATATCTCTTTTCTTCTATTTTTGGAGCTGGTTACACAACAGAAACAACCTCTTTTGGAGTATCGTAACGAGAAAAAATTTATTCGAATAGAAAATCTGAGACTACTTGCTCTGTTGCTTTCGCAACAGCTTTGGCTTCCACCCACTTAATCACGTAATCATTACAGACCAAGATGTGGAAATTTTGCTGGGAGGGTGGGTTAAAGGGTCCAACGAAGTCAATAGCCCATTTCTCAAAAAGCTCGAGGACTACCTGTGCCTGCAAAGGCATTTCATCAGCTCTACCGGGCTACCCCATATGTTGGAAACTATTACACCTCCTAACATAATTATGAGCATCACGAAAAATGGAAGGGCAGTAATATCCCATTTGTAGCACCTTATGGCCTGTTCTTTTGTTCACAAAATGCCCTCCACAAGGGCCATCATGGACAACTTTCAATACTTCATAAATATCATCTTTAGACAAAGAGCATCGGATCTTCTTATATGCTCATGTATGAAAAAGGTACCTTGCCATCCAAGAATATCAGGCACTATGATGAATAATCTTTCGTTGTTCCCTATCTGAAAAATGAGGAGGCACTTTCCCTGTACCAAGATAGTTACCAATATCTGCATACCACGGAGGTTTAGTAGAAACTGCAAAAAGATGTTCATCGGGAAAACTGTCTTCTATTGGTGTGCATTCGTCATTGTTATCCATTCTAGATAGGAAATCAGCTACTACATTATCTTTTCCTGGCTTATCTACTATTGTAATATCAAATTCTTGAAGTAATAGTAACCATCTCATAATACGGCCAGGAGTGGTAGGTTTATTCATCAAATACCTGATTTCTGTGTGATCAGTATGGAAAATAGTAGAGTACCCAGTGATGTAATGCCAGAACTTATTGATAGTGTAAATGACAGCTAATAATTATTTTTCTGTCATCGTATAGTTTAGTTCAGCAGGAATTAAATTCTTGCTGACGTAATAAATTGCATACGATGTTTTGTCTACTTGCTATCCTAAAAAAACCCCTACTATTGTCTGAGAAGCATCAGTATGTATGTGAAACGGTAATGCCCAATCAGGTCTTTAGAGGATTGGGGCTGTGCACACCAGCCCCTTAATTTTCGTGAAGGCTGTCTCACAATCTTCAGTCCATAAAAATTTGGCATCTTTTGTTAGCAATTGAAATAGTGGATGTGCACAATTTTCTATAAAGCAACTGTAATAACCAGCACAAACAATAAAGCTACGTACCTGTGTGGGTGTTTTGGGTACCAGGAAATGTAATATTACCTCTAATTTAGCCGAATCAACTTGAATTCCAGTGGCTGAGAGAAAATGTCCCAATGCTACTCCTTCTTCCCTCATCATATGGAATTTGACTATACTCAACGATACATGGGTCTGTTTACATATTTTGAGTACCTTCCCCAAATTTTCCAATTCTTCATCAAATGAGTTCCCATATGGAGTTAAATCATCCATATAGATTTCAACACTATCATCAACCAAATCAGAAAAAATTCCCAAGATTTCCCTCTGGAAGGTAGCAGGAGCATTACACAGGTCGAATGGAAGGACCCTATATGCAAAGGTTCCCCACATGCATGTGAAATTTGTCTTGTCCTAGTCTTCCAGGGCTATTTGGATCTGGTTATATCCACTGAATCCATCTAGGAAGGAAAAAAGCTTCTTTCCTGCCAAGGTCTCCAGGACTTGGTCAATGAATGGCAAAGGAAAATGGTCTTTTTGTGTTGCCTTATTTAGTTCCCTGTAATCTACACAGATCTGCCATTTACCATTATTTTTGGGAACGATAAATAGTGAGGAAACCCATTAGATATCTGATATGGGATAAATGAATCCTACATCCAATTTTTTTTGTAATTCTTCATTAACAATGTTTTTGAGAGCAGGATTCATCCTCCGTTGAGGCTATCTTATAGGGCAGAAATATTCCTTAATGTAAATATGATGAGTGCATAGGCTGGCAGGGATACCCCTCATGTTAGTATAATCCCAGGAAAAATCTTCCTGATGATCTTGAAGGACTTTAAAAAGTTATTTAGTCTGAGATTCAGATAGGTTCGGGTTGATATTAAGTGTTTTCCCTGGTTCAATATTGATTGGAGTACTATCCTGAAATGGGGTCACAGGAATGTCCTCAATGCCGTATTCTGGTTCAATGTTTTCCTATGTCTCACAACTCATAGCAGATTCTAGAATATGTCAAGTTCGATCGGGAACATAACTGGAATCATTAATGAAGGCGTTAATGGCATCATCTTAAGTTTCTGTTTTAAATTGAAGGGCCTGGCCAATAGTGAGAACTGGTCTAACATCTTCATTTTCAGGTTCAGGCTCTTTTGTAGGTAGAGGTTTATGACTGGGTAATGATTTTTCATATGGGCTTGGTTCCGTAGGTGAATAGAGCTTGAGATTCTTCGTAACTGTCCCATTTGATATGATCATGTGTCTAGACCGACATCCTATGTAGGCATCTACAGTTTCCAACCAGGGTCTTCCTAGGATCAATGGGTGGCCACCTACTGAAGATCGATTCTGCAATATAAGGAGGTCCACAGGGTAATTCCATGAGTCTACCGAAATGATCACATCCTCTAATTTCCCTACTGGTTTAATTATGGATCTGTCTGCAAGTTCCAGGATAGTAGGGGTTGGTTTAATGTTTCCAAGTCCTAATGTGTTCATTGTTTCAACAGTGATAATGTTAATGGCTGCTACCAAATCCACCAGTACATTTGGGTTTTCAATCCCATTAATTTGTACCGTTAGAATCGGGTTCCCTGGGTCTCCGTATTTTACGGGCATGACCTTTCCTAACATGATATTAGATAATCTTCCCATTACATTAATAGTTATTGGATCCTTATCTTTCCTCCTTGGTTTCTTTGAGAAATATTATTTCAAAGTTTTTTCATAAATAGGTACATCCCTCATAGCTTGCAAAAGGGGTATTTTAACAAAAATATTCTGCAGTTCCCCTAGAAAGTCAAATTCTACTTGAGGGTTTTGTTTGCTCAAGGTCAATCTTCGGGGTATGGGGGAGATATCAAATGACCTTGATTGGGAAAAAATTGGGGAGGTGTCTGATTTATTACGTTTCGAACTAAATTCTCCCTCACTGTTCTTTGATCTGGTTCTGTATCTTCACCATCAAATTTTTCTGTAATAATGGGTGAAGTAGGTGCATTTAATACCCAACTAGACTGTAGATTTATCTAATTAAGTCGTGTGGTAAAAATTTTGTAGGATGGAAGGTTCAGAGTATCTTTTTGTTGAACCCCTTTATTATTCAGATTTGAGTTGGGTTGGATAAGAATTTAGGGTCTAATGTTTGGGTTTCCTGGGGGCACATTGGAAGGTAACTAAAGTTTTTGCTGAGGCATAGGCCGAGGAAACTGTCCAGTGGGAGGGGATCCATGCCAAGTTTGATTCCATGAAGGATTCATATTGGCTTGAGGAACCCATTGTTGCCAAGGGGGATACTGGTATTGAGGCCACATGGATGAAAATGGTGTATATTTGGGACCCATACTAAAATTATGAAAGTACTGGGATGGGTCCTGAAACATACCTGGATTCACCGCCGGTGGTCAAGGTTTCCATGGCTTCTTCTGCCCCATAAATTATAGCTGGTCCACCGTGATTTCCTCGTTTTCTCCTTGGAAAACCGCTTTCAGCCTGGGAAAGGAAGGAAATGCACTGGTCATGTGAGTCTGTTCACAAACCACACAGACTTCCACCGTGTTCAGCGGGCATTCCTTCAAAGGGTGTTTCTTTCTGCACTGAGGACAGAATATGGCCATGGTTTTTTCCAAATCCATATGCTTCTGTTTTTTCTGTAAAGTGTCCATTTGGGCTGATAACATACTCAGGATATCGGTCCTCAGATTATCCAGTAGATTTCCAATCTCTGCTTTTGTGACCCCTCCACCAGAGGTCTTTGATGACCGAATACCCTGTCCACTTCTTGTAGTCCCCCGTGAACATTTGATACAGTAATCACAAATAGTTTCGAAGTTTTCTTTCGAAATATCCCCTTTTCCCATTATATTCAGAAGTTGCAGAGAGTCTTCCCTGAGTGCTCTTAGAAGAATGATCTTTAAAATGTCCTTGTCCAAGTCACTATGTCCAGACCTCTGCAACATGTATTTAAATCGTTCTACATATTCCTCCATATTTTCATCTTCTTTCTGTGCAAATTTAAATATTTCCTCCTTAATCTCACGAGACTTACAGTAATCTTGGTACATTTCCAAGAAATATTTTTTCATTTCTTCCCATGAGGTAATCGTGCTTCCCCCTAAACCCATAAACCATCTCAGGGCTGTCCCTTTTAAGGTAGCAAAGAATATTTTTAATTTCTGAGCATCAGTCATATAGTCATATCCTCGAAAAACAATATCAAATTCGAAGAGGAACGTATCAGGGTCTTCAGAAGAGAGCCCATGAAAAATAGGCAGGGCTGTTAAAGGGATGGTTCTCATTGGTGCATCACCTGTAACATTTCCAACGGGAAAATCAATAAAGGAACTTACAGGTGCCATAAATATCCTTCAATACTCACTCGGAGTTTCAACTGGTTCAGCAACCGGTATCTGGAGTGATTCAATCGAAGATGGTCGCACCGCACTCCCCCGGTCCCTTGGTGAATCAAAGTCCTTCAAAAATTCCTTTACTGGATCAGAATCACTGAACTCAGGAACGAAAATTTTTACAACACTGCCTTGGTCTCTTGGGGACAAAAACCCTTTTTGAGGTTCTTCTTCCCAGTTAGAGTTGCTCAATTATTCTAATCCCTTACTTGCCACTTCTTCCACCTCTAGTGTAGAAAGAACACCTTTTGGTACCATGGATGGCACTAGTTATTCCACAGACTTCCCTTCGAAATTCATCTGAACCCTAACCCTAATAGTAGGATGGGATGATCCCTCAGATCTAGATTTTTTAATAATTTCCTGAATATACGTCTTCCTTCCCAGATCCTTCCCTTTCTTTGGCGGTCTTCCTCTGCCCCTCTTGTTTGGATCTTTATTCATACAAGTTGTGGAGAGGGTTCATAAAATAAAATCAATCAATCACTCAGGACCCGAATTAGGATAGAAAACTTCCTCCCTAGGACGAGAGAAAAAATTCACAAAAAATAAAACAACATGAAAAGGAAAAATCGAAGTTCAGGACCTGGAGTTGAGTAATAGCATACCCTCCCTAGGACGATAAATTGGCCCCTAGAAGGAAACAACATGCAATAAAAATAGGAAAGAAAAACTAGACTATGCCCAGAACTTAGGGTAAGGTTTTACAAAACACCTTCCCCAAGACGAGGGTTTAATTATACAGAAAAAAAAATAATAAAAGAAAGAGGAAACAAAGAAAGCAAAAAGAAAATGCAAGGCAGTTACACTCAAGACTTGAAGCTAGGCAATAGATTTCCACATCAAGAGGAGAGATCGATTTTAAGATCTGTTGTAGATCCTATTCTTGCACCTGTTAGCCTTCCCCGACAATGGTGCCAAAATGTTGGTGTCCGGATATGAGCATAATTCAACCCTTTTTCCACATAAATTATCAACCTGAGGGCGTTAGTTATTTCAAGAATAACGACTTTATATATGCAGATACAAGCACATGGTCCATTTTAGATCACATGTTTAATCTATAACACAAATACCATTGTAACAATAATGAAATGAACTGCAAAAATAAAAAGGCATCCATAGCAATGAACACAACTGTAACAACAAATAAAGAATCACACCAAAATCAACACTACAATGAAAAGAAAGAATAACGCAACACCTGATCACAAGAGTGGTCCCAACCCTTGGATCAGGGTTGCAGAAACTCAAGATTACAGGAGAAACAACAAGCTGTTGTACATTCAATTAATGATAAAAAGATTGATTACAAAGTCTGTGTATCCAAAAGTCTCCTGATTCACAGCCCGTAGGCCTCTTTATACAATAGTCCTGAAACCCCCGATTCCTCTCAATGACTCCATTGTTACGAAAATACATATTGTTACAACAACAACTGGATTTTCCAGCAAGAAAATGTAAGAAAGCCTAAGATGGTGCTGATACACCCATGGCTATCACCCTATAGAGAAAAGAAGGAAGACATTGGAAATGATGGGTTGTGCCTTGACTTGCGGCCACAACGCTCCTGTTGTAGCCAAATATGAAGAAATATCGGAGGTAATATGTGGAAAGGTAAAAATTCCATGACAAATACATCATTAATAAAATATCCCATAAAAGATAGGAAGAAGGGTTTTACCTCATGCTTTTAAGATAAATAATGGCACAAAGAGATAGAAAGAAAGGGTAAAAATGGGAGAGGAAAGTATACAAATCTGGTACCCAACACCAACAATAATACATGGTCAATGGTGTGGTCCTGTAAATGACCGCACCATTGACCATGTATTATTGTTGGGTGGGCGGTGCGCTGACCTAACTCTATTCGCCCCGGGGTGGATAGTTTGGTTAACGCATCACCCTCTCAACACTAGTACATAGTCAACAATGCCGAAGTTTAAATGACCACACCACCATGTTAGTTTTAAAATTAATCACGGTGTTCTTTTTTCAGTACCGCACCAGAATGCAGTGCAGTTTCCCTTAGCACTATTCATGGTGCGGCCTGTAAATTTACAGGCAACACCGCGAATGGTGTGAGCTGAATGGCTTGAGCGCACTGTACAATGTTTTTTTTTAATGGTTAATTTTAAGGTTTAAAAAAAATCTAATATTCTAAAACGTTTAGTTAATGAGAAACAACTAAAATACCTATACATTTGCGCATCGAGGAGGCATATTTTATAAGGAATTGAAGAAACCAAATTTACCCACCATTTTTGAAAATTAGAACTCCACAAGATGGCCAATGGATGACAGAAATGCATGAAATTGGAGCATCGATGATAGGGTGCCTCACACAAGAAAAATTCACAAGGATGCTTGAGAAGTTTGGAGCACTGAAGAATTAAAAATGATGTTTTTACAACAGGTAATTTTTTTATTTAACCCTGTTTCTGTGCATGGGTTTTTGATATGCACCAGACCGTATTATTGTGGTGCACCACACATCGTTATGGTGCACTGGATTACTGTGACTCACCAAGCCTATTTATATGTATATCATCGGTGCACTATAGTATTTAGATGCACTAGACAAGTTTTTACGGAGAGCATGGTGTCTTGGTGTGCCAATTTTTTGTACGCACTAGTGCGTTTTAAGGAAAATGCACCGATGTGGTTTATGATGAGAGATGCACCGGATAAAAAACATCTGCAAAAACCTCCACCCGCCAACCTCCTCTAGAGACCTCCACTAAAAGCAGATATCTAGGCTAATTTTATAAGAGGTTCCTCAAAAAAATATGCTAGAGGGTCTTTTCCTTGTAGTGATTGTTCCATAAACAATCATAAATTTTTTAATAGGAAATAGATGATACTAATATATTACAAGCATTACCAATTTTAATAGGGATCAATGTGCAATTATGACTGCAAAAATTGATATCCTTTTATCCAATTTACATTGCGAATTGTTGACAAGTGGAAAAAATCCTCTTGTAACAAGTTAGTATGTGATCAATCAAAGTTCCATTTATTTTTAATTTTTTGGTTTTCTATGGCTGTATATCACCTCTAATAAAGGTCTCAATTATCATTGTGGTTATTATTATACATCAGTAGAGTCTTATATGAAAAATTAAATAAGGTAATATAGTAAGAAATAGTAATTACGGAGTGTCTGAAGTTCAGACTGAAGAAGAGGCTTATCATTTTTTTCCTAAATGCTCAATGATACCATAAATAATTTAATAAGTGAATTTAAGCACCTCAAGAATATATTTTCCAAAAAAATATATATTAGACAAATTTCATTCTCAGACCCTTTGTATTAATGCACAAATTTATAACAAAGACATTATGTTTGACATACTCAATCAATATGTATATTGAGATATCTATTTACAAAAATGTTTTTGTCGTAGGAGAAAAGTATGGGAAATGTGAAGCGAATGTTCTGGGGATGATTATATCTTATTCTCGAACTTGCATATTTTTTATCCTTTGTTTTCCATGAATCTCCATTCCTACCACACAAAGATTGAAAATGAGGGGCACAACTCCGAGTCAATAGCCAAATGTGTTTGCTACACATTACCAATATCAAGAAGATGCTGAGAGAGTTTGTGAGCATCCTTGAATAGTTGTTGTGTGGCATCGATGTGTAGGTTGGTTGTGAGGTGGTACCACGCTTTTGTCAGATAAGAGCTGTAGAAGCGCCTATGCCAATATGTGAGTAATTATCTATTCGAAGTCAAATAAGCGCAATGGGATAGTAAATTCCTCAATGTAGCTATCACCCAAGGTCAGAAGGTGTAATTTCATTGAACGTCTTAGTATGTCTTAGATAGAGTGGTGAGGTGCTCATTTATATCTACAAGTGAAATGAATCCCTTAGAATAAGTCACAATAGAGAGGATTAGCTAGAATAAGTTCATGCAGTAATACAACTCGTCTTTGGGGAGAATGCAAAAATATCGACTTAAGGAATTGCATGCCGTAGAGTGAAAGAACCATGTTGCATCCATCCTTGAATAATAATAAAGGATAGTCACTATGGAGCAAAGGGGAGAAACATTGAATTTATAGAAAGAATTGGGTAAGGTTTGTCATGTTGCAGTTAGAACCATGGGCAAGAAAACTTTTGATTGGCGAATCGGGATTCTCATGTTGTATGATTGGACATTGGATCTATGGGATATCTCCAGGGTTCAGGAAATGAGGTTGGTAACTGAGAGTTGGGGGAATAGTGTAATAATTGCATAATAGCATAAGAAAAGTGGTGGCAAAAGTCACTTTGTGCAATGTTATAGGGTTGGATGCTCTGTATTCGTAGTCACCCAATGTTGGTAGTGACGTGGTCAAAAGCTCATTCATTTGGGAGATTAATTTTTTTTTTTTACAATTTTTTTTTGGATTTGATCTTCGACTTAATTCTTGAAAAAAAAAATCAGGACTTTTGTTTTTTTGCATTTTTTTATTCACAAAATAAAGAAATCCTTTTTTCACACCTAATAAAAGGAATGAAAATTATTCTATGAATTTTTGAATTATATGTTTCATGTGAAAAAATTATATAACAAATAAATAAAGAAGACTCAATTTTCAGTAACTGATTCTCAAAGCGCGAAAACTACTAAATTACTATCGAGAATCTGAGCAATATTTTTATTTATTTATTAATATTGTGTCGATCGTAGTCTGGAGGTAAGATAGTTGTGTTTTTTTTTATATAATTCATTTATTATATGGCAACCCTAACTATAACATAGTGGGTTGGTTTCATTACGTAGGGTACTTTGATAGTCGTAAATGCTGAGGTTGGGTAGTTTGAGAGTCATGAATTCTGAGGCATGGAGGCTGGCTAAGTTGACAATTGACCAATGGTGAGGTTCGGAAGTTAGGACGATTATTTAAAAAAAAAATTGTAGTGACTCGTGTTGTAAGTCGGGTGGTCAGAAGGTCGGGTAGTGAAAAAGTACAAGAGGGGATTTTTATTTTTATTTTTTATTCTGCTGATCAAACAGTCAAGTGTTCGAACACTCAACTATGTTCTTATTTTATGATTGAATTATTATATTTGTGATCCTGATTATAGAATAATAGGGTGGTTTCATTAGGTCAGGAAATTTTACCATCGAGAATGTTGAGGTCGGGAGGTCAGGCCGATTATTTATTAAAAAAAATTGAGGTTAGTCTATGGTGTTAGTTGGGTGGTTAGGAGGTCGAGTAGTTGGAAGGTTCTATTCCCTTTTTACAAAAAAATTTTGGATCCAAATTTCTACTTAATTTTTAAAGAATAAAAATGATATTTAAGGTTCTAGTTTTTTATTCATTTCGTGATGTACAAAAGAGAAAAAAGGCCTCTTGCAAACCTGATGGTAGTGATGCAAATTATTCTGTAAATTCTTAAATTATATGTTTCATACAAAAAAATCACAGAACAAAGAAATAAATGAGGCTATATTTTCAGTAACTGATTTTAAAAGGAAAAAAAAGTATAGGATTGCTCACGGGACTGCAAGGTTTTATGTTTTTTTAGGTAATCGTGCTATCGTGAGGTCCAATAGTCGGGCATTTTTTGTTTTGTTTTGTGATTTCATTTATTCTATCGCCACCTGAAGTAGACCATAGTTGATTTATTTCATTAGGTCTGGTAGTTTCATAGTGTGATAATGATGAGGTAGGGAGGTCAAGAGGATAACAAAAATGCAAATTATTTGGTGTATATTTAGATAAAATTTTTATATCAAAAACTTAGAGAGCAAAGAAATATAGAATATAATATTTTTCGTTTCCCAAGTGGCTATGAAAATAGTTTACTATGTGCACAATGATAATTACTTTCATGCTTATTTGGTCAATTATTGAAATCAAATTGTCTATATCTTATGTGACACTTTAAATTGTTTCTATAATTTCAGTAACTAATTCTCAAATGCCAGATTTCATGTTTTTTTGTCTCTACATTTATATCGGGAACACATTTGCACATTTTTTTTCTTTGGTATCAATAGGATTGAATTATAATATTTATCTATTTACAATTGCATTAAGATTTAAAGACTTGAGAAAGATGCATACAAGAATAAAGTGTGTCAGGAAAACGAAGATGCTCAATCTATTTTAGATACCTATGCTGCAACAACATATTGGAGTTTTATATAATGAACATGTATTAATCTATGAAAATCACATTAAAACAAATTCAAGAAAAGAAATCATATATCTTGTCAAGAAAACAAAATTTAAGCTTTTTGGAAATTTGGAAACACATCGCTAATTATACAACAAATGTCAACTGGACAAGAAATTCACATTGTTTTGTGTTTTCCTTTGTACTAAACTTCTAGAAAAACAATTCTCCTGAACTTTGCTCGAGCTGGAAAAGAAACATATATTCTAAAAATACATATATTGTTAGAACAATAACCTCATGACTCTAATTTTTCTATTCGTAGTTGTATTAAGAGCTAAATACTTGACAAAATGGAATACAAGAACATAGTAATTGACAGAGTAGTTTTTGACGAAATGTGAAAGTATTTGGTTAACTCCTTTTTCTAGTTTTGTGTATAATAACTCTTTTGCTAGAACTCTAGGCAAACTCAGTGTGGAAAAGAGGCTTAACATGGAATCTTCTATCATGTTGTACTTTATTTTATAGGAATATTTGATTCCATGGACATAATGACAAACATATATTACAAGAAACAATAGTTCAACAAAAACTAGTGGAATGTATTTTCTTGAGGAAACATGTACAACAATGCTCAAAAGAATACTAACTTTATTGTGTCATAAACAATCATAAAATTTTTAGCAGGAAATAGATGGATATGTTATATTATAAGCACTACCAATGTGAACAAGGATCAGGGCACAAATATGAATGCTAGAATTGATATGCTTGTATCCAATTTACATTAGGAATTATTGACAGATGGCAAAAATTCTCTTGTAACAAGCTAATATGTGGTTAATACCTTAAGTGATTGGTTCATGTATTTTTCCATAGAAATTATTAATTGGACACTTTTACATATTGTCAATTGAGCAAATTTTACTTGAACAAGGTTTGTAGATCTATGAACAAAATATCAATGACTATGATGATTGCTTGTTTCAGTTTATTTGTCCACTTGCACGATGTTTTGATATGTGTAATATGCAATTTTTTTTGTAGAAATACTTTTGTAAATGTATCATTTCCAATGGAAATAGAACTGCTAATTACTTAAAACATTACCTTAATACTAGAAACATTGAACAAGATCAATGTATCAATTATTAACAAGCTTATACTATAAAATCATTATTGTCATGTGCATATCGACATATAGAGGAAAATGATTATGGAATATAATGCATTTTCGAACTACCTGACATTAACATATATAACTGCAATACAGAAGAAAAAAAAAAAAATTCCTTGATATTATATTCATCAAACACTTGCTCAAAAGTGTTGTTCATTATGTATCTAACAACATTTTGATAAGATTCACATTTAAGAATGATTTAATCAATCTAGATAGAAGAAATTAAAACATTTAAAAGAGCATAACACAATGCATAATATCATGAAATTTAAATTGATAATTTGAATGGACTTCAGAAAATTGAACATTTAGGATTTGGTTGGACATTTAAATACAAATTTTAAAAATATTTTTTGGGTTTTGATACTATTGAGACATATTCTCTAGTATTTTGTGAAGTATCTATACATTCGTAATTTAAAGTAAATAAATAAAAATGTATATCTCATAAAGAAGAGTGAGTGTTCCTACATTTCAGTACTGTATTACAATGATAAACTAGAAAAAACTAAATTTCTAATTTAAAATTTCTTGATTATAAAAAATTATCAATTACAAAATTGTCCTCAGGAATCTTAAATGCAATTATCAAGTATTGATTCATAACCTAACAACATAAGCCCTATAGTAAAATCAAAGGCATTTATGAAGGGACCAAAATCATGTAGTGACATAAATGCCATAGGCCATCGCACACGAGATCTAAAAATTTCTTTGAAAAAATCTGGCACTTGAAAATTGATTAAAAACATATAATTCTATAGTGTTCATTGATTATGAACCCTTTGCAACAACACACAACAGTCTAAAAGTAATAAAATGTAGTAAAATGAAATAGATCTTGTAACATGAAAATTAACATATTTTCTAAAAGTGACTACTAAATTCCAAATATTTGTATGTTTAGTGGATAACTAGAAGGGAAGAAAACATGATCTCCTCATATTCAGAGTCCTCGTAATTGATACTAAGGAGTAGGTGAGGTCAATGTACTTGGATATAAGTTTCCCATTGTGAATAAATTTCATACATTGCAAATAAATAAATGGAAGGAAAGTGATTTATTTTGATTTGGAAATTTGCATTAATCTGTGTAAACTAATTTTTCCTCTTCTGATATTTGACCTCAAACTTGGAAATAAGCTTGATTTGTTCAAACGGTAGTTGTAATTTTTTTTGGAAACTTTTTTGTCTCCAAAATGTTATGTTTTTTTATATCCACCTATCCTTGGCAACAATATATTTTGTAGGTTTTATTAATTCTCATGGAACTTCGTCCTCTAATTCCTTGCTACTTGATAGGTCAAATTATTCTATAATTTTTTTTCCTTTTTCCCAAATTGATAAAAATTGTTCATATTTTTCTTGTATGTATGCTCTGATTTATTTTTCCTCTTTTTCCCTACAAATTAAGGAAGAAACCATCAATCTTTTATCTCTCTTAGAAAATTTTGGAATTCCACAATATTGAAATTTGTTTTCCCAGTCAAGAATAGAGATAAACTTGTTTTTAATTGATTTTTCTTCATCTACCAATAATCAATTCTTCCATTCAAATATTTAAGTTCTTGATAGAATATTGAGATTTTATCCATTTTTTTAATATAAGTTTGATTTATTATTCCTTAAAATCAAACAAATTTGTAAATATTGATCTTTAAAAATATCAAACATTTGTATTTCTTATCGAATACCATTAAATTGATATCTGGAATATTCAATTTCATGTTGCAAAGATGTGAAAAAATGGCAGAATTGTTCTCTTATTCTTATTTGGGGATTCGAATTTGATATTCATGAAATTTTCTCAATTTTTGAATCTAGTATGCATGTTATGCATTCTCTTATTCCAATTATTTCTAAAAAATATTTTGCAGGTTTTCTCTTTCCACAAAAAAAACCTTGAATTAAAGTAGAAGAATCGTGCTGCCAGTTTTCTTCACTGAACAATTCATTTTTCTTCATTTTTTCCTCTAAAACATTATTTTTTGCAAACGATTATCATATGAAGCTGTTATCTCATTCAAATGATATTGATTGTGATTTAAAAAAGCTCCTAAATCTTGGAAAGATTCTTGAGATTTTTATTTTATGTCTTCATGAGCTTGCTAGCTAAATTCAGATACAGTCTCCAGAGCATCACTTTTTTTTTCTTTCTTCATCGCACAACTAATTTTTTTTAGTATTAAAGTAATAATATATCAAAGAAAAAATAGTATCTGCAATTGGATCTAACTCAGTAGCCAGTTTAAATAAGAATGATTCATGAGGAGATATATTAGATATAATATCTATTGTCTTATATGATTCCATTGTTTGCTCATTTTCCTTTCTAGGAATTTAGAAGGTAAGTTCCTTAGATAAAAAACCAAAGGTCACCGCTCACAAATAGATCATAGATTAGTGCACCAGTATTTGACATGGTTAAAACCCTCAAAGAGGGAAATAGTCCACAACCCTAGCCAACGCGACCACTTCAGTCAAATTATTAATACAAAGAAAGAAAATTTACATAAGCTTCAATCATAAACTATCACCAGAAAAATGACCCTCCATGTTCTTTAAATAGAGATCATGGATCAATTGGGTGTTAAGCCACAAATCAAGTGTCGATAATACCTAGGAGAGAATGAACTATCGGATCACTACATATCGTGATTGTTCTATTATAAGTTACAAATTAAATACTAAATAAAAAAACTTTACCTAACTTTACGGTAGACCAAGTTATACTTAAATATTTCCTATGTGTCGTAATATCCTAACATCCCTGCCTGAAGACGACTTAGGATAATATTGAAGGATTTATAGAGGTGACATAATAGGATAAGGAAGGAGGCATTAGAGCCTATCCCCCGCTTAATAATAACTTTCCTAAATTCCACGCCTAGATCGATGTTTGGTAAACTTCGCTTCTGTGAGAGCCTTTGTAAATATATCATCAACGTGATCATTCGTTGAACAATAGCGCACTTCAAGAACCTAATCATGAATTTTCTTTCTGATGAAGTGCATGTGTATCTCAATGTGTTTGTTGCGCTAATGTTGAATTGGATTTTTGCATACCTAAATTTCACTCTGATTATCACACCAAAGTGTGGTTGGATGTTGTTGATGAAGAGAAAATTTGGACAGGATCTAACGAAGCTATAGGGATTCCTTGCTAGCTTAAACAACACCATGATACTATACTTCTATCGAAGAAAGAGACTTTGCACTTTGTTTCTAACTAGACCATGTAATAGGTCCTGACCCAAGAGTGAATACATAACCTGCAGTAGAATTTTGATCATCAGGGTCACCAACCCAATCAAAATCATTAAAAAAACAATGGAGATTCTCTTGAACTGTAATGAATCCAAAACTAAACTGTACCTTGAACATATCAAATTGTTCTTTTAGTTGCTTTCTAGTGACTTTCATGAGGTTTGTGCATAAACTGAGCAACAAGACCAACGACAAAGGAAAGGTTAGGATGGTTATGGGTTAGATACAAAATATTACTAATAAGTTGATGGTATAAGGTAGCTTCAAACTCATGGGAAGTACAAGTGACTGAAATCTTGACTCCAGATTGAAATGGAGAAGGGGATGGCTGACATTCTTCCATGTGAAAGTGGCACAAAAGATCATAGTCATACTTGGATTGAGAAAGGGTAATACCTTCTCTGGATTGCAAGACTTGAAGACCAAGGAAATAATGCAAGTGTCCTAAATTTCTCATTTAAAACTTTTTTTTAGGCTATAATTAACCTGGTTTATATGGTTGGGATCCCTACTAGTAAGGATAAGATCACCAACATAAATATCAACGATGATTAAGGACTTACCCACTTTCTTGGTGTAGACAGTGTTTTCGAAATGACATCTAGAAAAGGCATTATCTAGGAGAACGCTATCAATTTTGGCATACCAAACTTGAGGGGCTTGTTTGAGACCATATAGAGACTTCTTAAGGTGACAAACAAAGCTAGTCTTTTAGGATAAAGTAAGGGGGTTGTTCCATGTAGATTTGTTCATGTAAGTCCCCATGTAAGAAAGCATAATTAACATCCATTTGATGGACTTCCCATTTAAAGGAGGAAACAAGGGAAAGAATAAGGTGAATATAATTCATTTTGGAAACAAGGGAGAAGGTATCAGTATAGTCCATGCCTTATTGCTGTGAAAATTCTTTAAAAAAAAATATGAGGTTTATGTTTATCCACTTTTCCTTCTAGTCCAAACTTTTTTTATAAACCCATTTTCATCTGACAAGTTTCCCTCCCTTTGGAAGAGGAACAAGATCCCAAATATTGTTTTCCAATAAGGAAATATATTTTTCATTCGTAGCTGCATCCCAATCTGGATGAACTGAAGCTTCTTCAAAGGTATCTGGATCATAATTGTTTGGAACTTCAGCCAATAAATAAGAGGCCCTTTGTAACTAAGAATATGTACAACATTGATCTGCAGGGTCACCTGCAAGAGAACATGTTGCATCCTGAGTTGAGCACACCCATTTCATAAGCTCTGGAACTGAAGGAAGATACTGGGGAGGTGGAGGAGGATTTTCATCCTCACTATCATCATCTGAAGTAGAAGGAATGCTGTTAGAAATAGAAGATATAGAGAGAGATCGCACATATGTCGAATCAAGCTTGCAGGCGAAAGGTGGCACACCCACCGAACTAGGTTCACAGGCCGATATATTTTCTTAAAATTTTACATATCTTCTAATGATTACATTTTTGGATTTAGGTTGAAGAAATCTATATCCTTTGACATCTTCAGAATATACAACAAAAACACATTTTTCACTCTTAGGCTCTAACGCTTTATGTTTCTCATCTGGAATATGGGCCCAAGCTTCACTTCCAAAAACATGAAAGTGACTTACATCTAGTTTAATTGAGCTCAAGGCTTCTTCTAGAGTGATATTCCTTAAAACCTTAGTAGGAGTGCAATTTAATATGTAATTTGCATGGTTAATTTCTTTTTCCCAAAAATTAAGTCTAATTTATTTATATTAAAGCATACAATTAGTCATTTATTTTAGAATTCAATTCTTCCTTTTAGCTACACCATTTTGCTGTGGAGTATACAAAAGAATATGTTGCTATAATATCCCTAGTTTCTATGCTTTTATTTGACAATTGAACAGTCTTAAAGGGTTAAAGTGGACCCAAAAGAAAACATTTATTGTGGACATATTTTATTATTTTAATTTAATAAAATGAAAATGGAATTAATTGTGCAAAGAATAGAGTATAATTATAGATCAGGAATCCAAGTCTATGAGGATGGATAAGGTTCCCAAGACATTCCCAGTTCTCTAAAAATACTTGGAGAAAATAAATTAAATATTTATTTTTAGATTAGAGATAAAAATCTAAAAAGATACCCCCGTAAATAGGAAAGTTATTGGGAAGAGGTGGAATAAAAATAGAAAGAGGAAAAAGATAGTTTTAAAGTACTTTTGTGGAAGAAATAAAAGGAAAGCCTAGGAAAAAAAGGAAAAAAAATCTTGATTAACTAGATGCAGTTATGGAAACAAGATGAAGGGAAAGCAAACTTAAATAAGCAAATTCTGGGTAGACAAGAGGTTTTCTACTGCTGGAAGGTTTGATCTCTACTTAGGGGGAGTTGTGGAGAAAGAGCTCATAGGTTGGGTGGAAAATAGTCTACCAGAATTAGTGTGCATAATTTAATTCATTTTTTATTGTATTTGTGTTGTTATACTGAAGTAAATTAGTGGTGAAGAAATTAATTAGATCTGTTCACAATTATATTATGTGTACGAAAATCATGTGAAAAATTCTAAGTTTTTGTAAACTGCTAGATCTGTGCATTTAAGATAATCCTCTATAATAAATATAAAATAGATCTGTAGTGTTGCACAAATAATTATCTGAAGAGTACCAACTCTCAGAATGTATAAACCTGGAAGTAGGTTTAAATATTAGGTTAGATGAACTATCCGAATTAGTTATGTAGAATATAAACATAGTAGAATTATTTCACTAAACATGAAATTCTGTTAAATAATCTAGTACAGAATGAAAAAAAAGTATGTATAATAGTTAATGTGAATGCAGAAAATTCGAAACAAATCTTCTAATGTGGTGGAAATTGAAGATCTGGATACTATAACTAAGACATAATATTCCGCCATAATTACAATGAGGAATTCAAAAAATTATTAACAGAATTGAAACATAGATCCTAGAGAATATATTGCATAAGGAATGAAAACATAAATTAAATACTAGAAGTAAGAGTATATTAAATTATACTGAGTTATATTAATTCAAAGGAGTTATATCCATATATATATATATATATATTTTCCAATGAAAACTATGTCCAAATAATTATGCAAAATTTGGGGAACTCTATCCCATAAATTACAACTGTATAATCTCTCTGAAAATTATGCAGATGTATAATAACATAAATCCCCAAGTAGGTTGCTGGACCAACCTAAAAAGGGAAATCAAAAGTTACTACTAGACAAGTAAATTGCTAGCATAAGTGGTCAAGAGATATAGGTTATTAGAGGGTACCTGTACATAACAGGAATACACAAATTAATGCTGAAACATAGATTTAAAAATATAAAAAAAAGTGAAAGTATAGATAACAATAGAGTGTAAGGGATAATTACCTTACTAACACTCATGGGGAATTAAAGTTCCAAGAAAAAGAGAAAGTGAAGTCAGTAAATGGAAGAGTATGCGGAATCAAAGAATAAAAAAAAAATTAATTAAATTCAAGAAGATCGTTACCTTAAACCCTCAACGGTCTAACGAGTTAAAATGGGGACCCGTGGAATTGTAGACTACCTATACAAAGTAAGGGAACCAAATTATTAAACCTTGTCTGTAAAAATAATTGAAAGTCAACAAAGAGAAATCCTTACATATGAGAAAATCTAAGTGAGTAGAATCATTGTACAAACAAATAGATTTATAAAATTTCTAAGAGTACTAAATAAATGGCACAATAGAAATATGTGGGATTTCTAGAAGGAAATTGATATTTCTTAACTCAGGATAAGGTCAAAATTATTATCCCTGAGGTTTAAATTCGTTCCCAAAATTAGACTCTAAACGCTAAACGAAATTGATTGGACGTCAGCTAAATTCTTCACAGTGCTGAGAGTATTGCCAAAATATACGAGGCTACTGGAACTATTCTAGTAATTAAACGAAAAGGTGAAAACGCATGACAAATCAACCCAGTAAAGATGAAGGGAAATAATATTAGGGAGACATGAATTTTACCTATAGATATAGAAATTTCCATAAGGAGGAAACCATGAGAAATTCTGAGTGTAGGAGAGAGAAGGGTTCCCATGCAAAATTCCTTCACCTGCATATAAATAAAATTGCATTAGAAAGTCATATGGTTAAGTGAAAAATCGAACTACCATGAATACATCATAAACTCACAACTGAAATCATTTTTTTTAAAATGACACTAGAATTTCACAACCCAAGCGCGATGGTACTCAAGGCAGAATTTTAATTGGGGAAATACGTAGATAGAGGAGCCTTTGGGCTTTGCAATGCCAAAAGAGATTTTTACCAGTTGAGATTTTCTCTCGACATAATAAATTGACCTAGAATATCTCGACGAAGAACACAGCTTGATAGGGAGAAACTGATCACTGCTAAACTAGAAAAAAATCGAATGAGTATAGGAATAAAGGGGAAGAACTAATAAGCTTAGACCAAAATTTAAAAAAAAAATGATGAAGCCATAGCCCTGTAAGTTTAATTTGAAAACATATAAATTAAAAAAAAAATAGTAAATTCGTAATTACCTGAGAAAATTGATGAGAGTTACGAGCTTACTCTCGGCGCTATAAACTGATTTCTCAGCTCAGGTTGAAATGAAAGCATTTGTGGATCCGAGAGACAATGCATAGCAGAGAAAAATGGTCGAAAGAGAGACATAGAAAAATGAAATGTTAAAAGAAACCCTAAACCCAATTATGATGAGATCGCCATCGTCCACGTAGAGTATATTCTATGCTAGAGAATTTCACATGTAACTCTAGGGTTAAATCAACACTGAACGAGTCATGTGACTATTGTCCTAACGAAGAACTATAAATTAAATGACACAAGATCCTGAGACCAAAATACGACTCACATCTTGATTTAAATCCATACAGAGCTGAAATCCATTAAAACCATCATAAATAACAAATCGTAAGTTTAAATCTATTGACAGGTCCATAGCTAATGATGTGGAGAACTCATAAAAACAATTAACATATGTCAGTGCATATGATATTTAGATATAAATCCATATGGCCATATAGACAGCGTGGAAAGCCAAATTACAAAGCAGACATTTAACGGTATGTGGCAATTTGGTTAATTATAGACAAAGCTTAGGAAAGAAGCCAACTCGAAACTAGGGTTTCGTAGGTAGACATAAATCTATATGTCAAAGGGAGTAAGTGTAACTCCATAGAGAGGTAACGTAGAGCATTCGTAAAGGTAGGGGTTATTAATTAAATACCAATAATGTTTCATTAGTAATTATATGGTTGTGGATAGACTTAGGAATAAGTAAAGTGGGAAAATAATTAAATAGTAAGGGTTAAGGGTGAGACTTTAGTATTAAATTACCATTACCCATTGAAATAGAATTGGTTAATTTCTTGACATGGAAACTCATTGGAAATATATATTTGGACTATATTCCTAAGGAGTAAATGTCAATAGTAATAAAAACCATAATAATAGTATTATGCTAGAAAAGGCATCAACCTTTAAATCATGGTCTAATGATACAAGGAGAAGAAATGTCACCGACAGTAATAGAGAATAAAATATAAGCGATGATAATTATTGAATTAAAATTTGATAATTAATTAGATTAAAGTACAAAAACTAAAATTTCTGTCAGATAGTATTTGTCAAGGTGTGACGAAACAAATCAAGTTGTTGAATGTGAATGGTGGTAATTCTACAAATAGAAAAAAAAATTGTTGGAAGTGAAGTTGTTACAAATGGTATCAATGCCCATGTTAAAACACTAGACCTAAATGTGTGCTCACACTAGAAAATAAAAATCCAAAAATTCTGTTGTTGGAATTTTTGTTTTAAAAACAAATATACACTAATGTTTACTTCTGTGTATAGTGAATTAGTGCAGAACCATGCAGCTAAAACCATGAGTGAAGGGGATGAGCTGTATGTAAATTTGGGTGGTGCAGAAAATCCACCAGATCCCAAAGCTCCATTGATGGCCATGATACATCAGATGCAAATATAAACTATGCAACTGAAAACCCACAATGAAATATTATCGCTAGCCAACGAAGAGAAAGAAAGTTTAATCAGATAACTAGCCTCCAGGACCAATCACGAAGGTAAAGGTTCTAGTAGAAAGAGAAAGGAAACTAAAAATCACTTAGAAGAATCTGAGGATTATGAGGCCTCTAGACAACAGTCTAGAAGGAAAAAGGAATTGCAAGGAGAATTCTGAAAAAACAAACCTCCATCTTATGATTGTGAGAAGGAGGAAGATGCAGAAGCTTGGTTTCTAAACATGGTAAAATACTTCGAAATTATGAATATGGAAGTAACTTGAAAGCCAGGTTGGCTATTTTCCAATTACAAGGTAAGGCTACATTATGGTGGGAAGAAACCAAAATTGTGCATGTGACAGATGAGAAAACTGTCACTTGGGAAGATTTCCAAATTAAATTTAAATCTAGATATCTGAATGAATGATACTATGATGAAAAAGCCAAATATTTTCATGAACTTAGGTTGGGACAAGTTACCACCGATGAGTTTGTTACCAAATTTACCAACCTGGTTCTCTATGTACCTTATATAAGAGAAGAGAAGGCTAAGGTACAATGATTTTTAAACTGAATACCTACTATCTACAAGGAGAGGATAGAATTTGATAATCCGAAGACAATGGATGAAGTTGTGCGCAAAGAAAGATCGTGTTATAAGCAGTTCAAAGGCAGAAATGAACAAGTGAAAAAATGGTAAAATAAAGAAAAGGGCGACTCTAGTGGAAAAAGAATAAAAACCGCATTCTTAAAGAACTTTTGGAAAAATCACCAAAGGAAGAAGTTTAAAAAAGCTGGAGAAAATAAACCAGCCCAATCACAAACAAGATCTAAACAAATAGATGGAAACAGTAAAAGAGATGGAACTATAAAAATGAGGGAGCCACTAAATTTCTGGGGTTGTGGAGAATCTCATTTGCTACAATACTTTCCTCACTGAACCATTCAAAACATACAAGTGCTGAGAGAGGCAACTACTATACATTACATGGAAAGAAACATTCCGATAATCTGTTGTGAAACAGGCTCTAAAAATAGAAGAAAAGAGATATCAACGCCTTAGAAATAAGCCACTTCGAGGGGGAAACCTCCAATACATTACATGAATGAAAAATTCTTGGATTATACAAATTACAAAACCTCCTTTCTATATATAGGAGTCCAAGGGGCCACAATGTAATCCTAGTGGGCGACAATGTAATCCTAGCCGACCTAACAATAATAATTTAAGGGCACAATAATAACAATATGGGGGTTGCAGGGGTACAATAATAACTATAAGGGGGTTACACTAACAACAATAAGGGACTATGCTAGTAATATAGGTACCTAACATGCCCCTCTCCTTCAAAAAAGTGTTGTCTTCAATGCTTGAGTAGCTCTGGGTGCTTCTGTATAAAATTCTCAACCTCCCATGTAGAATCTTTAGTGGGTAAGTTCTTCCACTTGATGAGATACTCTGAAACTGATCAATTCCGTAGTTGTCAAGTTTTTGTTTCCATGACCGCTTCAGGTTCCAATATGATTTTTCCTTCCTCATCAAGTTCTGGAAATATTGTTTGAACTGGAAGATTTTCACCTATAACCTTCTTTAAGCATGAAACATGGAAAGCTGGATGCACTCGTGAAGAAGCGGGAAGCTCCAATTTGTATGCCATAGTACCAATCTTTTGCAACACCTTGTAAGGACCATAGTACTTTGGTGATAATTTATTATCCTTCTTAGATTGCTTGAGGGACATTTGTTTATATGGTTGTAGTCGTAAAAATACCCAGTATCCTACATCAAAAATTCTCTCACTACGATGTTGATCTGCCTGTTGTTTCATTCGATTTTGTGCCAAATTTAGGTTATCCTTTAAGAGTTGGAGAACTTCTTGTTGATGCTCGATGTGATCTTCCATTGCTTGAAACTTCGAATTTTCTCTTACATATGATGTGATGGATGGTGGATGATATCCATAAAGTGCCATAAATGGGGTAATTTTTGTTGCAGTATGGAAGGAAGTGTTATACCACCATTCAACGAGAGGTAACCACTTGACCCATTGTATTTTTTTATCAGATACAAAACAAAGAAGATATCCTTCCAAAAATTTATTTACTATCTCAGTTTGACCATCAGATTGAGGATGATAAGATGAGCTATGAGCTAATTGAGTACCCAAACAAGAAAATAACTCCGTCCAAAAGTTTGTAGTAAAAATGGGATCTCTGTCGCTCACAATAACCTTTGGGTTTCCATGTAACTTTTGAATTGTGCCCATAAATGTAGTAGCAACTGTACTTGCTTTAAATGGATGAGATAATGCACAAAAGTGTGCATACTTGGTAAGTCTATCAACTACCACCATGATGACACTCTTTCCTTCGGACTTAGGTAAGCCTGTGGTAAAATTCATTGAAATCTCCTCCCAACATTGACTTGGAATGGATAAAGGTTGTAGAAGTCCCAGGGTCTTAATTGTCTCAACTTTATTCTGCTGGAAAACCAAACATTCTGCCACAAGCTTTTGAATATCAGATTTAAGGCCATCCCACAAAATTCTTTCTTCACCCTATGGTAAGTTTTTGAAAATCCTGAGTGTCCTTCTAAATGAGAAGTGTGCAATTCCAAAAGAATATTTTGTTTTAGTTGGGGATTCTTACAAAGATATAAGCGATCTTTGTACCATAAGGAATCATTTTTCCAAATAAATGTATCATATGTAATAGGATATTGCCGCAAATTTTGAATGAGTGTCCATACTTCTTTGTCCTTCTTCCATTCATCTCTTGCTTCGGTTATCCAATCTGGTTGGATAATAGAAATGACACAAAGCAATGCTTCCGCCTCTTCATTCTTTCTTGAGAGTGCATCTGCAACAACATTACACTTCCCTTTTTTGTAGATTATTTCAAATTCATAACCCAACATCTTTGTGACCCATTTTTTCTGCTCTTCTGAAGATATTATTTGTTCCAAAAAGTGTTTAAGACTATCATGATCAGTTTTTACCTTGAAATGTCTTCCCATTAGGTAAGTTCACCATTTCTTAGTGCATGCAGTATTGCTAACATTTCCTTCTCATAAATAGGTTTATGTAAATACTCTCCTTTGATTGGACGACTTTCAAAAGCAATGGGTCTTCCTTCCTGTATTAAAACAACACCAATTCCATTTCTTGAGGCATCACATTCCATAATAAAGGTTTTTGTGAAGTCTGGCATAGCTAATACCGGTGCTAGGCACATTTCCTCTTTAATATGTTCAAAGGCCTTAGTTGCTTCAGGAGTCCATGAAAATGCATCTTTCTTCAAAAATGTTGTTAGAGGTGCTGCTATTCTCCCATAATTCTTAACAAACTTGCGATAATACCCTGTTAACTCGAGAAATCCTCGCAACTGCTTTATGGTTGTAGGGAATTTCCATTCCTTAATGGCTCTAATTTTGTTAGGGTCTACCTTAACACCCTTGTGAGATACAATATGACCCAGATATTCCACCTCTTGTACTCCAAAGAAACATTTGGATGTTTTTTCATATAATTGTTTCTCTTGCAATAGTTTGAGCACCCTATCAACATGTTCAACATGATCCTTCCAAGACTTGTTGTAGATTAGTATATCATCAAAAAATACTAGCAAAAATTTTCTAAGGAAGGGTTTGCAAATGGAATTCATCATCCCTTGAAATGTAGAAGGTGCATTGGTAATTCCAAAAGTCATGAACAAAAATTCATAATGACCCTCATGAGTTCGAAATGTTGTTTTTGGAATATCTTCAGTCTTCATTCTAATTTGATGATATCCTGAACAAAGATCGAACTTGGTAAAATAAATTACTCCATGTAATTCATCCAATAATTCATCAATCACAAGAATGGGAAATTTATCTTTAATGATGATCTTATTTAGCTCCCTATAATCCAGACACATGTGCCATGATCCATCCTTCTTCTGTACCAATACTACAGGAGCAGAGAAAGAGATTTGGCTATTTTGAATTATACCCGCCTCTAACATTTCTGCAATCATACGTTCAATTTCACTCTTTTGGACATAAGGATATCTATAAGGCTTGAAGTTTGGAGGAAAACTTCCTGGAATCAAATGAATAGCATGATCATGATCATGAATAGGTGGGAGTCCTTTTGGAGTTTCAAAAACCTTGGAATGATTGTCCAAGACTTTTTGGAGATCTACAAAAATAGATGATTTTGATGTTGGAACTTATAGTGAGCATAATTGTGCAATTATGCCTAGTGTTTCTTTCTTTAGAAGCTTTGTCATGACATTAGAGCTTATTATCTTTCTCGGCTTCCCTGCAATACCTCGTAATTCGACTTCCTTTCCTTCTAAAAAAAATTTCAAGAAATGTTCTTTAAAATTAAAAGCTATCGTCCCCAAAGATTGTAACCATTGTACTCCTAGTACAACATCAACACCTCCCATAGGAATGTAAAGCATCATACTATTCAATACATATTCCCCCATGATTAGCTTTATATTATGGCATTTTCCAGAGAAATTTATAGTTCCTCCATTTGCAACCATCACATGACATTCTGGTGCTGGGTATAGGAAACAATTCAATTCCTTGGCTACCTTACAATGAATAAAATTATGGGTGCTACCTGAATCAATCAACACTATTACATTTTTCTTCTTGATATGTCCTTCTATGTTGAGATTTTGAGAGTGGTAATTCCTACCAATGCATTACACGATATGGTCGGACTCATTTCTTCCTCTTCCAGGGATGGTTCTAGGTGTATATCCTCTTCTTGTTCATTTTCTTCTTCCTCTTCACAATATATGTAAAATAATTTCTTCTCAGTGGAATTATGACCTTTAGTGTATTTTCTATCACAACTGTAGCAAAGCTCTTTTGCTCTTTTTTCTTCCAATAGTTGTGGTGTCAACCTTGTATGTTGTGGAAATCTAGGCATAGCAACACTTCCTTCTTTATAGAAGTGAGTGGCAGGCTTCCTTGTTGCCATAATTTTACATTCAATTTTTCTTGCCAACCTGAATGCCTTCTCCAATGAATCAGGTTCCAAAACATGAACTTCATGTTGGATGTTATCCTTTAAATTACCTATGAAGAGATCAATTCTGTGTTCCTCTAGAATATCAGTTACCCTCATATTCAATTTTTGGAATTCCTCAATGTGCTGCCCCATTAAACCCTTTTGTTTGAGATTTATCAATTGGCTAAAGAAGGTGTCGCTCTTTGTATCCTCATAATGTGCTATCATTTCCTCTGTAAAAGTTTACCAAGTGACAATTTTTTTACGGGAGCAAAGCCATCGATACCATACAAATGTAATTTTTTCTAAATGTAAAGTTGCAATGCGTACCTTTTGTGTGTTTTCCACATTATGGAGATCAAAATATTGCTCCATCTGTAGTATCCATGTTACAGGATCCTTTCCATGAAACTTCCTCATATCCATTTTTGGAATATGGTGGTTCTTCCCGCCAACATTAGAGTTTATGAAATCACAATTAACATTTATTTTTTTTCTCATCATGAGTTTCCTCTACTATCTTTTCACCATCAGGAAACATTTCTTATATCAACTTTGTCAAACCTTCCATGTATGCTTTTAGATCATTCTTCATGTTTTCCATTTTTTCATCGATCTTAGCTTCCATGTCATCCATCTTAGATTCCATGCCAACTTCCATGCCATCTATCTTAGATTCCATGCCTTTCTTCAAACCATCCATATTATTCTTCACACCATCCATCTTCGCTTCCACGCCTTTCTTCAAAACTTCCATTTCATTTTTTGCTGCTCTTTGCGAGAGTGAAATTTGGTGCACTTGCTCTTGTAATTTTGATAGATCATGTTGCAATTCTTCATCTTCATGAGTCATAGTAAAGCCTTCTGAAGGCTTAATGGGTGTTGAATTATTTTTATGAGGCATTTTTAGAACCCAATACTGATATCTATTCTATAATATGCCCTTGGAATTAATTCAAATTGATTCTTCAAACAAGACTTATGCAATTCGGAAAAAACTACACACCTTTTTCTTGCTTTTGAAGAGCTCGATATTTAAATTGAATTATCTCTGTGGTTATAGCTCTTCAATATCTGAAATTGGGCATTGAGGTAGCCTTTTGGATCCTATTTTAAATGCCACAGGTCTGAGCTTATTTGGATTCTTCAAGCTAAAGTTATGTCCAATCTCCCACCATGACCTAATTATGGATTGTTTTAGTAGATCGAAATTGTATGACTTGCCACGTGTCGTTGTTTCATCTTTTAGCTCTGAAATTGATGGAAAATAAACTACAGTCCATGTAATTATGGCCACTTTTTACGACACTCCAATCCGATGCTCAGAGAGAGAGTTATGAAGCTTTTCCCACGTTCACCTCTTTGAGATGAAATTTAGGAGCCTGAAAAAGCACTATCTTCTACAGATCATATCTCCGAAAATTTTGCGAACCAAGCTATGAAATTTTTCGAAGAGTTTCCTTAGGATTTTAGATTTACGCCCTAAAAATTTCAGATTCTTAACCTTCGTAGACAAATAGTTATAGCACAATTTCCATGATGACCTGTTTATATTAAATTGAGGAGTTTGAAAAAAGACCTAACTTCCACAGATCATATCTCCGAAAATATTGCGAACCAAGCTCTGAAATTTTTCGATGCTGTTCGTTAGGATTTTGGCTTCGTACCCTAAAAATTTCAGCTTCTGAAACTTCGTATAAAAAACGTTATAGAGAAAATTCCACGATGACTTGTTTGGAGCAGCGAAACCTTTGAATCCAAAGCTCTGATACCAAATGTTGTGAAACCAGCTCCAAAAATAGAAGAAAAGAGATATAAACGCCTTAGAAATAAGCCACTTCGAGGGGGAAACCTCTAATACATTACATGAATGAAAAATTCTTGGATGATACAAATTACAAAACCTCCTTTCTATATATAGGAGTCCATGGGGCCACAATGTAATCCTAGTGGGCCACATTGTAATACTAGCCAACCTAACAATAATAATTTAAGGGCACAATAATAACAATAATGGGATTACACTAACAACAATAAGGGACTATACTAGTAATATAGGGACCTAACAGAATCAGTCCTGCACTGGAAGATCATCAAGATGAACACCAATCAACCATGGTCGAAATAAAAACTATGATTATTGATCAACATGTTTATGTTTTGATATATCTAGGTGAAAATTTAAGTTATTTAAGTCCTCAGATTGTGGAAAAGTGTAAATTGAAGTCAAATTTTTTTTAGCAATCATGGTTAGTTCAATTAGCTACAGGAATAAAAAGAAAAGTGACCCATAAGTTACCAAAGACTACTATAAATTTAAATGGGTATGAAAATGAATTGAATTTGAATATTTTTCCTCTAGCCTCCTATGATGTGTTATTAGGAATGGATTTGTTAGAAAAACAGAAAGCCATACTAAATTGTTTAGATAAAACAATACACTGTATAGATGGTGAGGGAAAACTAGTTATAGTGAAAGGGAAACCCAAAACAATATCAGTGAGACAGATTTCAGCACTTCAGTTGAAAAGGAAAATAAGAAAAGGCTGCCAGGTGTATGATGTACACATGGAATAATTGGGACAACAAACTGCAAAAATAACTTGTAGAAAACTTACTAGTCATCAGAGAATTTAAGGATGTATTTCCAGATGAAATTCCTCACTTACCCCCTAAAAGAGAAATTGATTTTTCAATTGAGTTAATAACAGGAGCTACAACAGTCTCTAGAACCCCATACAGAATGAGTACCCCAGAGTTGTTAGAGTTAAAACGGTAGCTACAAGAGTTGCTAGACAAAGGCTATATATGACCAAGTGTATCCCCATGAGAAGAAATGGTATTGTTTGTTAAAAAGAAATATGGTACATTCAAAATGTGTATAGACTACCGACAATTCACTAAACTGACGATCAAGAATAGATATCCTCTACCTAGGATATATTATTTATTTGATCAAGTGAGAGGAGACAGAGTATTTTAAAAAATTGATTTAGGGACAGGTTATCATCAACTGAGAATTAAAGATGAAGACATAAATAAAACTGCATTCAGAACTAGATAGAGACACTATGAGTTTGTGGTTCTACCTTTTGGGTTGAAAAATGCACCTGCTAACTTTATGTTCCTAATGTACAATGTCTTAAGTAAATATCTCGACCAATTTGTTCTAGTATTTATTGATGACATTCTGATATTCTAAGAATGAATTTGAACATAAAGAACATCTTATAATTTTCTTGCAAAAAATTATAAAACATAAGTTGTATGCTAAACTTAGCAAATGTGAATTTTATAAAGATAAAATTCAGTACTTTGGCCATATAATTTTAGAAAAAGTATTAGCAGTGGACCAATAAAAGATACAAGCTATCATGGATTGGCCTGTGCCTACTTATGTTTCCTCCATAAGATCTTTTATGGGAATTGCAAGATACTATAGGAGATTTGTGGAAATATTTTCAGCCTTAGCATATCCTATCTCATCTCTACAGAAGAAAGGAGTGAAGTTTGAGTGGATAGAAAAATGTCAACATAGTTTTGAAAAATTGAAACTTAAACTCACAACTGCTCCAATTCTAAATATTATCGATCCAAATAAAGAATTTCTAGTATGTACCGATGCTTGTGAAGAAGGATTAGGAGGAGTGTTATTGCAAGAAAAATCAGTCATAGCATATGAGTCAAGAAAATTAAAGAAACATGAATAGAATTACAATGTGTATGACTTACAATTAGCTACTGTAATACATGCTTTGAATATGTGGAGACATTATCTGTTAGGAAAAAAATTTGTATTCATGACATGTCACATCAGTTTGAAGTAATTTTTCACACAACCTGATTTAAATGCTAGGCAAGCTAGATGGTTGTCCTTCCTTAGTGAATTTGACATGGAGATAAAACATATCAAGGGGAAGGAAAATAAGATTGCAAATGCTTTGAGTAGGAATGCTTGTCAAAATTTGAATAGTGTTGGGATTAGTGAAATATTTGATCTTGAAGGACTGATCCAAGAAGTAATGAGGCAAGACCCAAACTATCAAAAAATCCAAGAAAAATTACAAAAAAAATGAGATAGTGAGGTATACTCAAAACAAGAAGGGACTGATTTGTTACAAAAACAGATTATACATCCCCAATGTGAACTCATTAAAAAGTGAAATTTTAGATGAATATCATAAAAGACCATATGCAGGACATCCAGGGTATCAGAAATTGATTTCAGCCTTGACAAATAATATGTTCTGGCTAGGTATGAAAAAGGATGTAGCTAATTATTTAGCTAGATTTTTAGAATGTTAGCAGGTAAAGGTAGAGCATCAGCATCCAGGAGGATTGTTGAATCCTTTACCCATCCCAGAATGGAAGTGGGAAATAGTTTCCATAGAATTTATAAATGGATTTCCAAGAACTAAATACGAACATGATTCTATAATGGTAGTTGTTGACACATTGACAAAAACTGCACACTTCTTACCAGTACAATCTACTTTTGGTAGCAAATGTATTTATGAAAGAGATTGTAAAGTTACATGGTATTCCTAAAATCATCATATCAGACAGAGATGCAAAGTTTACTTTAGCTTTTTGGAAGACTCTGTTTGGGGGGAATGGGTACCAAATTGAGATTTAGTACCGCATATCATCCCCAAATCGATGGAAAAACTGAAATAACAAACCTAATTTTAGAAGACATGTTGAGAATATATGTGATGGACAAACCAACAAAGTGGGAATATTTTATGCATTTGGCAGAGTTTTCATACAATAATAGTTGCCAAGCCTCAATCAAGCTGAGTCCTTTTGAAACATTATATGGTAGAAAGTTCCATACACCTCTAAGTTGGAATCAACCAGAGGACAAGTTAATACTTGGACTTGATGCATTCCAGGAAATGGAAAGGAATGTAAAGAAAATTCAGCAAAATATCAAGATAGCACAAGATAGGAAGAAAATCTATGTAGATAAAAAGAGAACTCATAGAGAACTCAATGTGGGCGATCATGTATACTTGAGGATTAAGCCCAAAAATAGTACTTTTTACATGGATAGCTGTGCAAAATTAGCACCATGCTAATGGGAACCTTTTGAAGTATAGGAAAGAGTGGGGCCAGTAGCATAAAAGTTGGCTTTACCTACTCACATTAAGGTTCATGATGTTTTTCATGTTTCATTATTAAAAAAGTATGTACATGATCTTACTCATGTTATTGATTGGAATGTGATACACGTGGAACCAGAAGGGGAATTTCTTCTAGAGCCACTTCACATCCTGGCACGGGAAGAAATTGAGCTCTGAAACAGAACAATGGCCAAGGTGAAAGTGCAGTGGAGGCACTTTTCACCCAAAGAAGCTACTTGGGAGCGAGAGGAAGATATGAAGGAAAAATATCCATCACTGTTTGAAAAGTGAATTTATATTTTGTCTTTGCAACACTGAGGACGGTGTTTTGTTTTAGAGGGGGAATATGTAATATCCCCAATTTATATGCTTTTATTAGATAGTTGAACAGTCCTAAAGGGTTAAAGTGGACCCAAAGGAAAACATTTATTGTGGACATATTTTATTATTTTAATTTAATAAAATGAAAATGGAATTAATTTCACAAAGACTAGAGTATAATTGAAGATCAGGAATCCAAGTCCATGAGGATGGATAAGGTTCCCAAGAATTTCCCAGTTCTCCAAAAATCCTTGGAGAAAATAAATTAAATATTGATTTTTATATTGGAGATAAAATAATAAAAAGATACCTCAATAAAGAGGAAAGTTACTGGGAAGAGGTGGAATAAAACTAGAAAGAGGAAAAAGGCTGGTTTTAAAGTACTTTTGTGGAAGAAACAAAAGGAAAGCCTAGGAAAAAATGAAAACATCATCTTGATTAACTGGTCGCAGTTATGGAAACAAACTGATGGTAAATCAGGATTAATTAAGAAAATTCTAGGTCGACAAGAGGTTGTCTACTACTGGAAGGCTTGATCTCTTCTCGGGGGGAGCTATGGAGAAAGAGCTCATAGGTTGGGTGAAAAATAGTCTACCAGAATTGGTGTGCACAATTTAATTCATTTTGTATTGTATTTGTGTTGTTATACTGAAGTAAATTAGTGGTGAAGAAATTAATTATATTTGTTCAGGATTATATTATGTGTATGAAAATAATGTTAAAAATTCTAAGTCGTTGTAAACTGTTAGATCTGTGCATTTAACAGAATCATCTATAATAAATATAGCATAGATCTGTAGTGTTGCACCGATAATTATCCGAAGAGTACCAGCTCTCAGAATGTCTATACCTGGAAGTAGGTTTAAATCTGAGGTTAGGTGAACTATCAGAATTAGTTATGCAGAATATAAACACCGTAGAATTATTTTACTAACCATGAAATTTTATTAAATAAACCATTACAGAATGAAAAAAAACTAGTTAATGTGAGTGTAGAACATTTGAAACAAATCTTCTAATGTGGTAGAAATTGAGGATCTAGATACTATAACTAAGACATAATATTCTGTCATAATTACAATGAGGAATTCAGAAAATTATTAACATAATTGAAATACGGATCCTAGAGAATATATCACATAAGGAATGAAAACATAACTTCAATACTGGAAGTAAGAGTATATTAAGTTATACCGAGTTATATTAATTCAAATGAGTGATATCCATATACATTTACTGTCCAATGAAAACTATGTCCAAATAATTATACAGAATTTGGGGAACTTTGTCCCATAAATTGTAAGTGTATTATCTCTCCGAAAATTATGCAGAGGTATAATAAAAGAAATCCCCAAGTAGGTTACTAGACCAACCTGAAAAGGGAAATCCAAAGTTACTACTGGACATGTAAATTTCTAGTAGAAGTGGTCAAGTGAAATAGGTTATTAGAGGGTACCTGTACATAACAGGAATCCATAAATTAATACTAAAACATAGATTTCAAACTATAACAAAAATTGAAAGTATAGATAACAACAAAGTGTAAGGGATAATTACCTTACTAACAGTCACGGGGAATTAAAGTTGCAAGAAGAAGAGAAAGTGAAGTCAATAAATGGAAGAGTATGCAGAAAGAAATAATGAAAAATAATTTAATTGAATTCAAGAAGATTCTTACCTTAAACCTTGGACAGTCTAATGAGTTAAAATGGAGACCCGTGGAATTGTAGACTATTTGTACAAAGTAAGGGAACAAAATTATTAAACCCTGTCTTTACAAATAGTTGAAAGTCAACAAAGAGAAATCCTTACAGATGAGGAGATCAAAATGAGTAGAATAATTGTACAAACAAATAGATTTATAAAATTTATAAAGGAAATCAAGATTTATTAATTCAGGATAAGTTCAAAATTATCATCCTTGATATTTAAGTTCGTTCTCAAAATTATACTCTAAACGTTGAACGAAATTGATGGGACATTAACTAAATTCTTCACAGTACTGAGAGTACTATTGAAATAAACGAAGTTATTGGAGCTAGCCCGGTAATTAAATGAAAAGGTGAAAACACATGAAAAATCAACATGGTAATGATGAAGGGAAATAATATTAGGGAGACATGACTTTTACCTGTAAGGTATAGAAATTGTTGTAAGGAGGAAGCCGTGAGAAATTTTGAGTGTAGGAGAGAGAATGGTTCCCATGTAGAATTCATTCACCTGCATATAACTAAAAATGCATTAGAAAGTCATATGGCTAAGTGAAAAATTGAACTACCATGAATACAACATAAAATCAGAACTGAAATCTTTTTTTTTAAATGACACTGGAATTTCACAACCCACACGCGATGGTAGTCAAGGTAGAATTGTAATTGGGGAAATACATGGATAGAGGAGCCTTCGGACTTTTCATTTCCAAAAGAGATTTTTACCATTTGAAATTTTCCCTTGACATGAGAAATTGACCCATAATCTCTTGGAATGATAGGGAGAAACCCATCACTTCTAACCTAGAAAAAAAATCGAATGAGTATAGGAATAAAGGGCGAGAAATAATGAACTTAGACCAAAATGAAAAACAAAATGATGAAGCCAAAGACCTGTAAGTTTAAGTTGATGTCATATAAATTAAAAACAAAGTGTAAATTCGTAATTACCTGATAAAATTGATGAGAATTATGAGCTTACTCTCGACGTTGTAAATTGAGTTCTCACCTCAGGTTGAAACAAAAGCATTTGCGGAGATGAGAGACAAATGAGTAGCAGAGACAAATGGTCGAAAGAGAGACAAAGAAAAAATAAATGGTAAAAGAAACCCTAAACCCAATTATGATGAGATCGCCATTGTCCACGTAGAGTAGATCCTACACTGGAGAATTTCTCACGTAATTGTAGGGTTAAATCAACACTGAAAGAGTCATGTGACTACTGACCTATCGAAGGAATGTGAATTAAATTACACAAGATCCTAAGACCAAAATACGACTCATATATTTTTGTAAATCCATACAGAGCTAAAGTCCATTAAAACCTTTATAAATAAGAAATCGTTTTAAATCTATTGACAGGTCCATAGCTAATGACGTGGAGAACTCATAAATGAATTAACGTATGTCAGTGCATATGAGATTTAGATATAAATCTATATGGCCATAAAGACAGCATGGAAAGCCAAATTAAAAAGCAGACATTTAAATGTATGTGGAAATTCTATTAATTATAGATAGATCTTAGGAAATAAGCCAATTTGAAACTAGGGTTTCTTAGGTAGACATAAATCTATATGTCAAAGGGAGTAAGTGTAACACCATAGAAAGGTAACATAGAGCATTCATAAAGGTAAGGGTTAGTCATTAAATAAAAATAGTGTTGTATTAGTAATTATATGGTTGTGGATAGACTTAGGAATAAGTAAAGTGGGAAAATAATTAAATAGTAAGAGTTAAGGGTGAGACTTTACGATTAAATTACCATTAGCCATTGAAATAGAATTGGTTAATTACTTGACATGGAAACTCATTGGAAATATATATTTGGACTATAGTCCTAAGGATTAAATATCAATAGTAATAAAAACCATAATAATAGTATTATTCTAGAAAAGGCATCAACCTTTAAATCATGGTCTAATGATACAAGGAGAAGAAATGTTGCTGACAGTAATAGAGAATAAAATATAAGCGACGAGAATTATTTAATGAAAATTGGTTAATTAATTAGATTCAAGTACGACGAATAAAATTTCTATCAGATATTATTCATCAAGGTGTGATGAAACACATGAAGTTGTTGAATGTGAATTGTGGTAATTCCATAAATAGGAAAAAAAAATTTGTTGGAAGTGGAGTTGTTATAGTTTCAATTGGATGCGATGCTCAGTGAAAATGTTGATAAATTTTTTGGTAACATATTCTCCTCCATTGTCATTATACAACAAAATTATCGGTGATTTCACAAAAATGGCGCTTGACCTAGGCCCCGCTGCTGGTCTCCTCTGCGTTTGAGGCCGCAGGCCTTCCTTGGCCCTCTGGTTTGCTACGTCGGAGGGTTGTGTTTTCAATCCTGGTGCTGGGTCTTCTAAGATTTTTTTGACTCCTCTGACCTGCGTCGTTTGGAGTTTGCGCGGCGCTTTGGCTATTGAGTGGTGCATTGATCTGCTGTGCGGCGCTTCACATTTTGACTCTATCTTCGTTGCCCTCTTGTGCTGCGTCGGAGGGCTTCGTGTTTTCATATTTCTTTGTGCAGGGTCTTCAGATCTTTGTGCTTTCTCTGACCTTGCGCGATGCTTTGAGATTGCGTGGTGCTTTGGCTATTGTGCGGCGCATTGATCTGCTGCACGGTGCTTGGAGCTTCAATCTATATCTTTCTGTGTTTTGGCTTCTTTGAAGATTAGGAATGCTACGCTTTCTGCCTGCGCATATTTACTAGCCTTTTTTGCTGTCGCTCAAGGATCATCATGGCCTCTCCAGATGCTGCTTCGGAGGGCTCTGTCGAACATTTTGCAGCAGATGCCTTCTCTGCTCTGGTTAAATCCTTATAGCCCCAACGACCTCGGCCTGTGCTTTTGAAGTTTGTTAAGAAGTTAGATGGGTTACAAGAGCTTGATTTGCATCCTACTCTTCCTCGAATGGTTGCGCTCGCTCTAGCTGATCGAGGACTCATCGGTCAATTCACTCACTTATGGCCATCTCCGAAAACAGTTCAACGCTGGATAGAAAGGAATTGGGCAGACAAAGTTAATGGTAAAATCTCCATTCGCTTCTACGAAAAAGGTTATTATACCTTCCATTTTGAATCAAGAGTATACAAGGACTTAATCTTCAGAAATGGTCCTTATTTTATGGACTCCCATGGACTGTATCTGAACAAATGGACTCCAGATTTTGATCCCGAGTTGGATGTCCCTAATGCAGTCCCGATTTGGGTCCAGCTTCCGCATCTCCCGCTCCACTGTTGGGGGGATGACTCGGTTCGTGCCATTGGCAATGCTGTCGGGAAATACATTGATCGGAGCGAGCCCAAGGATAATATGCAGGCATGTGCACGTATATGTGTTGAAGTTGACCTCGGCAAGGGTCTTCCAGAGGAAATCAGGCTAAAGGTGGATGACTGGATGCACATTCAACAACTGGACTACGAACAAATACCCTTTAAATGCAAGGTATGTCATGAATATGGCCATTTTGCCCATCACTGCTCTAAATTAGTTAATGCTGAACCTGTTCAACCTAAAGAACAATGGGAAATCGTAAAAAAGAAGAAGACTACAGCTGGCCTGAAAGAAAATCCTGAAGTTGCCCCTCCCAAAGCTACACCTTCCAAACCTTCCCCCTCTTCTACTCCTCCCAAGACCTCCCCCTCAGCTGCTCCTCCCTCCTCTTCTTCCCTTGGCCCTTTCCCCAATCTGGGCCCACCCTCTGACCCTCCTTTGAACTGATCAAACCCCTTTGGCGCCCTCTCTCTTCCTAAAAATGATCCCTCGATTTCCCTTGAAAATGACCCCCCCATCATATTTTTCCTTTCTCAATCCTCTCCTTCCCACTCCCTTGACCCCCTCCCATCCCGATCAACCAGGAGCTCCTCGAAAGAGCATGGGGTGAATCTAGAATCTCAGAAAAAAGGACCTGGCAGAAAGACTACCAGACAGCAAAGGGACGAAAATGCCCAAAACGATATTGTCATGGGAACTCAAAATCCCATAGAAAATTATATATTGGGTCAAAATAGCAAAGAAATAGCACAAAAGGAGAAAGGGGGACGATCATCCCTCCGAACCCCACATACTCAATGATGAAAGTTATATCATGGAATTGTAGGGGTCTGGGGCACCCCTAAAAAACATCTGCCCTGAAAGATCTTATAGATCATGAGAAGCCAGGAATATTAATGATTCAGGAGACAAAACAAAAAATGCAAGAGATAAAAGGAACTATAGATCAACTTAGACATTATGATGGACATATTTGTGAAGCAAGAGGAGCTTCCGGTGGAATCACTACTATTTGGAAGAAAAATGTTTGGACATGCATATCCAACACTATCAGTCAATTTTGGGTTAAAGTCACATTAGAAAAGAAAGAAGAGCACAAACAAATCGTAATCTATAATATTTATTCACCGAACCATTTTAGAGACAAAGAACAGTGTTGGGCCACTCTACAAGAAGACATCCAAGATGAAAACAATAGCAATATCATCCTTGGGGGAGATCTCAACCTTATATTATATTCCAATTAGAAAAGAGGAGGTATCTTTACATTTGATCCTTATAGAGAAAAGCTGGAGAATATCATGCAAGAACACGACTTAGTTAATATCATTCCAAAAAACTAGAGGTATACTTGGAATAACCGCAGATTGGGCAAAGATAACATAATGGAGCGGCTTGATAGAATTATGGTAAACACCAATCTCCTCTCTGAGTTCTCCACTGCTTATGCTGAAATTCTCCCTTATTTAGCTTTCGATCATTACCCCACCAGCATTGTTCTTGATACACACTACCCCTTGGGGCCGTTGCCTTTTAAATATAGCTCTCTATGGCGCAACAATCCAAGTGTGGATCAGATAGTTAAAGCAGCATGGCAGCGTCACATAGAAGGATCACCGGGTTTCATTTGGGAAGGTAAATTGAAAAATACTAAATATGCCTTGAAGGAATGGGTGAAGCAACATTATAAAGAACCAAAAAATACCAAAGCTGATATAAAAAACAAATTGAAAGAAAATCACAGGAAAATAGAGGAGAATGGGCTCTCCCTAGAGGATAAAGCACTTGAAAGTGATTTATATTATCAGCAGTTCCGTGCCAATCGAGAAGAAGAGCAGAAATGGAGATTAAAGTCAAGGAAGCTTTGGCTTCAAGGAGGAGATAAAAACTCTGCTTTCTTCCATAAGCAAGCAACTATCAGGAAAGTCAAAAATAATGTCACCATGATCAATGATGAGGAAGGTCTCCCTCAAAAAACCCAATCAGCCATCAAACAAACAGCTTCAGCATACTACCACTCTCTATTAACAGAAACAAAGGAAATAGAGGATTACTCCAATCTCCTACAGCACATGCCCAAAGGAATCAATGCAGATTTGACTAAAGAAATCACTGAAGAAGAAATACAAAGTGTCATTTGGACGCTTCAGCCAGATAAAGCCCCAGGTCCAGATGGCTTCCCAATCTGTTTCTACAGAACTTACCGGGGAACAATTAAAAAATACCTTGTCAAGATGCTAAGATGGACTCAACGCAATTGAAAAATAGGAGGGTTTACCATTGCCACCCATCTTGCTCTCATTCCTAAAGAAAATCGACCCCTGTCCTTTTCTCGTTTTCGACCCATTTCGTTGTGTAATTCATCTTACAAAATCCTGACAAAATTTTTGGCTACACGTCTTAAACCTCTCCTCCCCTCTCTCATTTCTGAAAATAAAGGGGGTTTTTTGGCCAATAGAAAAATCTCGGACTCCATCCTACTTGTCTAAGAGGCTATACAATCCAGTCAAGCAAGAAATGAGAAAGGCTTCATCTTAAAGTTAGACTTAGCCAATGCTTTTGACCGTGTCTGGCACTCCTTCCTATTTTCCGTTCTAGAAAAAATGGGATTTGCCACAACCTTCATCAACCTTATTAAAGCCTGCATTACTGGCCCATGGATCTCCCCTCTTATTAATGGTAGACCTGGACCATCCTTCCAATCTTCTCGAGGACTAAGACAAGGCTGTCCTCTTTCACCCTATCTATTTATTCTGATGGATGAATCCTTCAGCAGAGCTCTTGATTTCAACCGTCGCATGGGCCTCATTACCGGAATTAAATTTGATAATGGAGTCAAGAACATCAACCATTCTCAGTTTTTTGACGATACTCTTCTAATGGGGGGAGCATCAAATATCATAGCCAGCCGCTTCAAAACTCTACTAGATGAATTCATGAGCTATTCCAAAGGTTTGATAAATTACCACAAGAGCTGTATATATGGTTGGAACGCCTCGGCACAAATTATTCACAGAATTGCTAATATTTTTGGAGTTCCATGTAAGATGGACTGGGAGCATTTTACTTATCTGGGCATGCCAGTGAGTGCTGGAAACCTGAAAGTGGCTGCCTAGGAAGTTATTATTGACAAGATGAAAAGGAAGATAAAGCAATGGGGCACCTCTTGGCTTAATCCAGCAGGGCGCCTCATCCTTCTTAAAGTAGGTCTCTCTTCCCCGCCCTTGTATTGTTTTACGCTCATGCAAGCCCCTGCCAGTTTTCATAATAAAGTGGATGCTCTCCTTCGTCAATTTCTTTGGCAAGGAGGGAGAACTGAAACAAAAAAATATAACTTGGTAAGCTGGAAGCAGGTCATTCAACCGCATGAGAAAGGAGGGCTAGGAATCAAATCTCCTAAACTTCTAAACCTTGCCTTTGCTGGAAAACTTGTTTGGAGATTCATTACTGGAAAGAACTCCTGGTGGAAGACAGTTCTAGAAAAAAAATACCTCGGCTTCCCAAGGCATCAGCTTTTGGACCTTGAGCTTCCTAATAGAACGTGCTCTAAAATCTAGAGGATGTGTAAGAAAGCCATTCCATTTCTTGAAAAAAATACCTCCAAAGTGCCCAAAGGTGGCAGCCATATTAGGATTGGGGATGATAAAATAATGGGGCAGCATCCCATAAATCAATGGCCTGGAACGCAACAGATTCTAGATTTTTTTCACAGCACAGGAATTCAAATTCTGGACCAAATCTCTCAATGGGATGCCCACACTCATATCTGTAAAGGCTGGACCTTCCCCTGCATACTGACAGACATAGAAACCAGCCTCAACAATTTGCAAACCCATCTCCATGGTATAGTTCCTTCCAATCGCTTCGTTGCTGATGATTTTCGATGGGATCCTTCAGGTACTAACTATAACATAAAGGCTGCCTACCATCAGATCTGCAACAATGATTTCCCCATGTATATTTGGGTGCAGTGGAGATTAGTTTGGAAGGCAGAATCTCTTCCAAAAATCAAATTTTTTCTATGGATCCTTCTAAGAGGGAAAGTTCTCACCTCTGAGAACCTTAGAAAGCGAGGAATAATTGGGCCTTCTCACTGTCCAAACTATCAATTTGATGAAGAGACAAGCCAACATCTTTTCATAGACTTCCCTTTTTCTATTGCTTGCTGGAAGGAAGCTTTTCGAAGCGAAGATCTTCCTTGGGAGTCTAGCACAAGCCTCTTTGAAGCATTGCACATATGCAAAAAAAGCTATCCATGGAGGAAAAAAAAAACAACATTGCTCGAAGGGTTTGGAATGCCCTGCCCTGTACTCTTTTATGGAACATCTGGTTGGCAAGAAACCGCGTGATCATCAAAGATAAAGAAACTAGCGTCAGAAATCTCTACAACAAAGCCTGGAGTCTCAATTTGGAAGCCCTATCCACGAAATGTCAAAGGCACTTGAACACGCTGGACCTCCATGTTGAAGAAAGAAATTACATAGGGTATCTTCTAGATAGAAACAATATAGCACAAAATGAAAGCAATCCTAGTAGCAGAAACAATTCCAGATATAGTTGGAAACTCAGGATGAAAGAAGAGGAATTTTCACGTTGGCTCGGAAATTGCAATACTCAGTATCTCTTCTTTGATGGTGCCTCCAAGTCCAACCCAGGAATGGCTGGGGCTGGAGGACTCATCTACAATGGAAATGGTGATGTTCTAGTGAATTACGAATGGGGACTGGGCACCTTATCCAATAACAGAGCAGAAGCCTTAGCTCTCTACCAAGGCCTGCTTCAGCTCCAGAAACTCGGCATTAACACAACTATTATCATTGGAGATTCAGCCATTGTTATTAGTTTGATGATATGCAACAGAAAAGCCCCCAAATTGATTCTTCAGAAAATCATAGGGCGCTGCCAAACCATTGATAAGCAGATGAAAGGGAATCTCTTTTATCATGTTCTACAAACCCTCAACAAAGAAGCTGATAAAAGGGAAAACAGAGCTTGCTCACATTCTATTTGAAACCTCTGGTGTAACGGCTCAGATTAGCTTTTCTTCTTGCTATTAACAGACTTCTTCTCCTCAGTAATTTCTACCCACAGCAAATCTCTACTCTTGGTCTCCGAAAAACCATGCACAGATCCTCTGCAAAGTCACAAAATACAAATACTTGTCCCTTGAATATGATTCCCACAGATATAAATTCTGCGCTCTCAAAAACTCTCTCCCTCTGTGACTTTGTGCACCCTCCTGTGTATGGGATTTCCCTTGATCCATTGAGCGCTTTCAATCATCCTTTGACCTCTGTATTTTTTCATTTCAACGATCCCTGTTCAAACCAGCCAGCGCACCAAACCTATCAGTTTCACAACTCTTCTATTCTTGTTTTAACTGCGCCTCTGACTTTTGCGCCTCTGTCCAGCTTATCTGCTTCCTGTCATGATGCTCAGTCAAGTTTGGCACAATGCTTCTTTTTGAAACGAATGAAGATCTCAACGGGCGGCAATCTCATCATTTACTTAATTTTCAATTATGAAATGAAAAGTCTGTCTTTTATCACTTCAGTTCGTTAGAATATATACCTCTTCTCTCTCTCTCACTGTAAATCTAGCCAGAGGTAAAAAAGGAATTGATCCTAAAAACATCGACATTTGGCTTTCCTCCTGCCAATACTTCTTTGTAACTCTAGAGCATCGCCTCTCTCTTTTTGAATAGTATTCAGCAACCGACTTTGTGAAAAAAAAAAACATATTCTCCTCCATTTTCAGTTCTTAACTTAAGAATTTGATGTCCAGATTGTTTCTCAATAAAGGCCTTAAAGTCTAAGAGAATGTTAAGAACTTCACTCTTGAGTTTTAAGAGGTATACCTAAGTGCATGTAGAAAAATCATCAATGAAAGTTAAGAAGTACTTGTTGTGAGAGAAAGAAACAAATGGAAGTTGACCACATAAATCACTATGCAGAAGCAGCAAAGGGGATAAAACGTGTCAAGAGGCACGTTTTTCAAAACTATCTTGATGATGTTTTCTGAGTACACAACTGAAAAAAACACCATATCAACAAGATACCATAGGAAGGCCTCACACCATATTTTATTTACATATATTTTTAAGATAGGGATAGTTTAAGTGAAAAAAATTCCCATGCCAAAGTTGATCACTTCATCATTATGAGCAACAAAATGGAGGGAAGAGATGATGACCCAAAGTTGTCAGACTTATACAACCTTGTGGAATCATCAGCAATGCCAGTAGCTAAAATATGTCTAGGATCTCATAGGTCCTTAATTGCATCATCATGAGGTGATAATTATACAGTTTCCCTTCACTTGAATGAGTTATCTCATAAATAGATAGAAGGTTGTAGGATGAGGTAGGAACACATAATACATCATTAAACTGCCCATTATCTAGATGAATTGTTCCTGACCCTACAACACTAAAATATCTATCATCACCAACATAAATATTTTTGGTGTTACAATCAATTAAAGAAGAAAACGTGGCTTTATTTTTGGCCATGTGGTAGGAGGCTCCATAATCAATGAGTCACTCATGCGAATGAGAAGAAGAAGATACATTTAATGCATAACCAGATCATGATGCTTGAAAACCACATGTAGAAAGTATCATTTCCAAAGATGAAGTTGAAGAGTTCTCCAAATGGATGTTGTGCTTCTTCATGGATGCTTCCAAGGCTTCCATATTATTAGAACATTTTGACTCTACGTGGCCATTACGATTACAAAAGTTACAATGTCTATCTATATTCTTCACTTTTTTATTTTATTTTCCTTATCAGTTTGTTGAGTTTCTAATTCAGTTTGCAGCGGATATTGCTTAAGACTCTTATTTGGTTTAGGACCATTATTTTTAGGATGCTAGTTAGGATTCTTTGGATTTCATTACTGTTGGGATGCTAATAATTTCTTAGAAGAGTTTCTAGTATTAATAATACCAAGGTGTAAGATTTTTACTTGTTCTCTTATCAAAGAATCGCAAAAGGCATCAAAAGAGGGGGACTTTTAGGGTGTTCCTTGACAAATGAGGGCTTCTCTAGTGGAATGGAAGGTGGAAACAAATAAGGATTATGTAGGGCCTAACTTAGTAAGAATAGAATATATAAGACTAATGTCTTCCTTTTTTACCTAACAACCTTATAGGAGAAGACTAAGGGTCTTCAATTTGGACCAAAAAACTTCAGTAGAGGAGAAATTATTGGGGTTCAAAGTAAGAAACTAATTTTCAAGTTGGTGGGATCTTATTTCATTTTGAATGCCAAAAAAATTATTTAGCTTCTTCATAGCTTCATGAGGGGAGTCAATTTCTTGGATATGAAATATAATATCTTAAGCAACGGACATTCCTATCAACCCTTGTGATTTATCTTGTTCATTTTCCCACTTAGCCTTTTTATCTTCATCGGTAGGTTTAGATTCTAGTCTCGAGGATATTCTACAAATCCCTTTACTTCTAAGTAATTTTACCATATAGGATAACCATTGGAAATAATTGGTGTTATTATGAATAACTAGGCATGCAATTTCCATTTTTAAATTAAAGCTCTAAAGGTTGGAACGAACCGCTCCAATGGAAATATCTTGAAAAATTAGGCTGGCTAAAAAAAAGGGCTTTGAAAATGACTTCTGGATGAAGAAGTTATATTTTTTTGAAGAAATGTTGAAGTAGATGCCAATTAGTCACGTGATAGGTTGAAATTTGATGATGAAGTTTGAATTTAAAAAAGAAAAATCCCCCCCCCCCCTCCAAAATTAATATAATAAGCTCACTTAAAAAAAAAAACTACTTTATGTGACCCACTTTTATAAATAAGTGAGAGTCACTTTTACGATATTACTTTATGAACTAATGACCAAGTAGACTGTAACTTAAATAAAATATAAAGTGACATTAGATTGTAAGTGGCTCACTTTTTATAATGGGTGAGAAAGACTATTACATAAATTAACTTTAGAATATAAGTTACATGTGCTTTTTTAAAAAATAACTTGATAAAAATCCCTTTTTAAAAAAATAACTTGACAAAAGAACTTTTTATAAAAGTTAAATTGATAAAGATACTTGAACCCAAGATCTATATTCTCATTAAATAACTTTAGACCAAGTGAGCTAGTTAAAATATTTTGCAATTGTTGGAAAGGACGAAGGTTTTTTTTTTCTCTTTGGAGTGCATGCTCTTTTCTTACGAAAAAACAACCACACAAACAAAAAAAACAAATAGAAGCTTTCCGGCTTGATGTGAGAATTTTTGTTAGTCAGACCGGAAACTAAATATTTTTCTTGCTATTGTTGATTCCCGATATTGCACAAATTCGTCAGGAATGAACATACGTAGGAGAAAAATCCCATATTTTTGTTTCTAGTTTTCTAGATTGCACAGTGTAGAGAAAAGAGCATACACAGAGAAGAGGGTGCAGATCTGGTAATAAAAAAATGACCTAAAACCAAAATAAAAAGAGGGATAAATAAATATATGTGTAAAAAAAATACTTAATACCTTGAGATCTAAAATGACATAGCTAGGGCAACAGGAAACCTTTTCGTATGAAAAGAAAGGGGTTCCTAACTAGAATAGAGGTTCCAGACACAGCATAGCATTTCTCCCGGGCCGAAAGTTGTCAGAAAAAATAGATCTGGAAAATGATAGTTGCATGTAGTCAAAACCAGCATTGGATTTGGATAAAAAATAGATGTGGACCTCAAACAACTCTAATACCATGTATGTATTTATAGTTTAAGTTCCTTAGAAAAAAAACCAAAGGTCACTTCTCACTAACAGATCACATATCAATACACCAGTATTTAATGTGGTGGAAACCATCGAAGAGGGAAACAATCCACATATTGAGCCAATGTGGCCACAACAGGAAATTTATTAATATAAATAAATAAAATTTACACAATATTCTCTCAAAAACGGTCATCGGACAAATGAACCTCCATGCTCTTTAAATATAGATAATGGACTAATCGGTTGTAAATCCACAAATAAAGTGTCGGTAATACCAAGGAGAGAATGAAATTTCAGATCACTGCATATATTGATTGTTGGATTATAAGTTAAAAAACTACATACTAAAGAAACACAATTTACCTAATCTTACGCTAGACAAAGTTATACTTAACTCTCACCTATCTGTTGGAATATCCTAACATCCTTGTTGTTGGTTTGAATATATACCTATTTTTATTTCTCGTTAGGTATTTTGATTTCTTTGATTTCCGTGGTTTCTGGTTTCTCTTCCTCTCTTTAAATAGGATAATTAATGACAATAGTATCCTTCCTTCTCTTTCTAGAGTGTTTTATCTTACTTAATCTTCTTGTCCCTCTTGCATATTTTGCATTGTTATGGATTCAACTTCTTTACCTATGACAACAAAACATTTTATCTTTTCAATTTCAATTGCTTTACCCTTCTGAGAAACAATAGGAGGTTCTGAATTGAGTTCCTTAAAATTAAACTGAAAAATTTTAGTAGACTTTAACTAGTCGAATGAAATGTTGAGGTGGATATCCTTTTACTTCAGGAAATTTTCAAATAGCACTTCCCTAAATTATTGCAATTGTCATGTTTTTTTAGCATGTAATAATCACTACAAGGAAAAGAACCTCTAGTGGATGTTTTTGAGGAACCCCTTATAAAAATTGCCCAGATATTCGTTTGTATAAGAGGTCTCTAAAGGAGGTGGGTGGGTAGAGGTTTCTGTAGATGTTTTTCTTGTGGTGCATTTCTCATCATAAACTGCAGCAGTGCATTTTATTCAAAATGCACCAGTGCGTACTAAAACTTGGCACACCGAGACACCCTACTCTCTGTAAAAACCCTCCTCGTGTGTTTAAGTACTATAGCGCACTAGTGATGTATGTATAAATAGGCCCGGTGTGTCTTTGTAATCCAAATCACCATAATGATGTGTGGTGTGCCATTGATACAACCGCCTGGCGCGTCTCAAAATCCTACGCACTCAAAAAGGGTTAATTAAAAAAAATTATTGGTCGTAAAAACCTCATTTTTACTTGCTCAGTGCTATAGACCTCTCAAGCACCGATGTGAGTTTGTATTTTGTGAGGTGCCCTGCCATTAGTGCTCACATTGCATGGATTGTTTTTGTCCATTTCCCACTGTGTGGAGTTCAAAGTTTTGAAAACGGTGGGAAAATTTGGTTTCTTCAACCCCTCAGAAAATATGGCTCCTTGACGTGCAAATGTACATGTAATCTACTTGTTTCTAAATAACTAAACCTTTTAGCAGATTAAAATTTAAAATTAATCGTTTAAAAAAAAATTGCGCGGTGCGTTTGAAATGTTCGGCTCACACCATTCACGGTGTTGCCTGTAAATTTACAGGTCGCACCATGAATGATGTTAACAGACACCACACTTCTTTCCAGTGTAGTACCGAAAAAATTCACACTGATAGAATTTAAAAGATAACATTGTGGTGTGTTTGTTTAGATGACCACACTGTTTGCTATGTAATACTATCGAGATGGCAGTCCGTTGACCAAACTAACCACCCCAGGGCGCATAGTTCGGTCAACACATAAACCTCTCAACAAAATTACATAGTCAATTGTGTAGTCATTTACAGGACCAAATTCTTGACCATGTGCTGTTGTTGGGCGGTGTGTTGACCAAACTATCCACCTTGTGGAGGATAGTTAGGTCAACGCACTGCCTGCCCCAAAACATTGCATAGTTAACGATGCAGTCATTTACAAGACCGCACCGTTGACCATGTGCTACTGTTGGGCGGTGTGTCGACCAAAATATCTAGCCCAGGGCCCCTTGTTTGGAAGTGTGCGAACATTTTCCATGCACAGCGAGTTCGGTGCGCGATAAAAAAGTACACACCAGTAACGGTGCGTGATTGTTTTTTTGGGTGCACCGACTGTTTTTTTCAAAAAAACTTATATATATATATATATATATATATATATATATATATATGTAAATGTATTTATCATTTAATAAAAAAATGTATTTAATATGTGAGTCATTCAGCGACGTCAATAGAGAGAACAAAATGAAAATAAAGAACATATAGAGGACCGTTATAACGTTATTAAGCTATGGGAGGCATGAGAGAGGGAGATACTTTTGTACCCTCACCATATTATGACAAACACCCAATTGTTCCTAATGGAGGTAGGCCTCCTCAAGTTCTACGAGAAGGCTACATACCTGAAGGACCATATTGGGTTATTGGGATAACTGATCTACAGGTGGAATGCCCATTGATAGGCTTTCCAGGTTGGTATTGACTAATGGTACAACCCCACTAAGGAGGAAATATATTTTATTACTAGCCTGTCTAGGAAAGTGTAACATTTTCCCCAGTTCTTATATGTCCCTATTGGCTATGTAGAAGGGATTGAGTTAGCGTACTCCCAGAGATACATTAGGGACAATATAGCTTCTCTTGCAGATTTTCAAGTGTCCGGTGGTCAGTTACGTATTGCTTTGTTTGGTCATAGGAGTTGAGGTACCTCTCATTACTATTGACGACCATTGCACACTATACCAGTGACGTGCAACGGATTAGTTGCTCGCTTTTATTTTATGTTGATTCTTTATTCCAGGCGCGATGACTTGTGAGATGGTCTGTGATTTTTTTTGTGGAATTTTTGTACAAAATTAGATAGACGTCATTCTCAGGCATGTGGGAGGTTGATATTCCCTTTTGATTTAGATTTATTTTATTTATTTATTGAGAGGTTTTCGAAGACGAAGCCTACTTTTGTTCAGAACCCTCACAGGCCGATGCTGAATGCATGGATGTAGATGTGGGGCTAGATGATGCCCAAGAGGGGCCAGTCTGACTTTCGAGCCAGGATATCTAGTGATGCATTGTAGTTTCTAGCTAGTGTTGATGATCACTCGTTGATGATGGTGTCGTGTCCGTATGCCGGTTTGGATTGGTGAGGGTGTACCAACATCCTATTCACAAAGGATGAGTCACTAAATGCGAGAGGCAATATTAGTGTTTTATTTAAATTAATATAGTTTCATTCTATTGTCTTAATTAATTAATTAGAATTATCAAATTTATTCTAACACATTCTTTAACTTGTTTTATTAAATTGTTTAATGAAATTGTCTAATTATTGTTGTGTACTATATATTTTGTAGATATTGGGAAATTCATTGGGGACATGATTCCACCCCCACCAAATGATCCTGGTGTAGATGTTGACGAGGAGATGGCAGAGGCAGAGGATCAGGGTGGAAAACCTGATCCTCAGATGTAGATACCTACGGGGTTGCGGTGTAGGGTGGACACCTGATTCTGAATGTAGTTGAGCGACCGACTGTGTCGACTACTGGTTGATGAGGGAGTCCACCCTGCTATGATCAGAGAGATCTAGGTTGATCATAGGCTCACACAAATTTGGAGAGACATTCCCCATAGCTAGGAGGGATAGGCAGAGAGTACTGGTGCCTAAGAGGGATAGACGTCGTGGAGATGCATGAAAAAGAAGCTCATCTGATGATCATGATCATGAGGGGAGTGATCATCATTCTAGTAATCGACATCCTCCTCCTTCACCTCACACTAGAAATCATGAGCAAACAACATCCAATCCTGATCAACAAGCATCTTTTGAGTAGTCTGCACCATCTCAGCAGACACCTAGTCCTGAGCATGCACTCGATCCTAAGCAGGCAGGTCCATCTGAGAGGGACACACCATCCACTGAGCAGGTTGCACCATCGACGACTCATTAGCAAGAAGTTCCTAAGATGACTGCACCATCGACTGATTAGTAGGCATGTCATCTATCTGAGCAGGAGGTTGCACCATCGACTGAGTAGGCCTTTACTAGTACTAGTATTGAAGTAGTACCACTAGATATTTGAAATTTACAGTTATATTACAGTTCTATATTTTTGACATTATAAAGTTATATATATATATATATATATATATGGTCCATTTATTTTATGTTCATGTTGATATACTTAATTTACATGTTGATGTTCATCATGATCTGTATATTGTTAGGTCATGTTAGATATGTTCATTTAATGTGCTTGCATATATATGTGTATGCAATAACAGTTTATTTGACATGAGATGTATATTTGATGTTTGTGTTGTGATGATGTTATAAAATTCTTGTGTTTTGTTAGATGATCATGATCACAATGATTATATGATGTTAGAAAAATTTATTGTGTATTTTATAATACGATGTTTGTATGATGGTTATCATGATCGTGATGTTTATTTTTAATATTAAATCATGATATTTATTAAATATTATGTCCTGATTGTAATTGAAATTTTAATTTTAATTGTATGTAAAATTATAAAATTGTAATTGTAATTTTAACTGTAATTGAATGTAAAATTGTAATTTTAATTTTAATTGTACTTGTATGTAAAGCATTTGTAAAATTGTAATTGTATGTAAAATTGTAAATTTGTAATTGTAATTGTAATTTTAATTTTGATTTTAATTGTAATTGTATGTGAAATATTTGTAAAATTGTAATTGTATTGTGAAATTGTAAAATTGTAAATTAATTGCCAATTTTGAACCATAACTACCATAAGTAAAATGTATACTGTAAATATTGTTAAATTACCATAACTGTAAAATTGTAAATTTTAATGAATATAAATAATTGTAAAATAATAAATCTAGAATAATATGAATTTTTGTAACATAATAAAGTTTAGAAAATAATGCAAATAAATTCATGTTTAGAATTATCATTATTTAATTATAGTCTTACATACCAAAATTAAAAGTATACATTTTGAAGATATCATTCACACACATTTAAAGCAATAAGGTAGTTGTATTATTTTAGGAATTGACATAAAAAAAAAGGAACTTGATACAATGGATTGTTTTCGATATCAACATAATTGAAAATTATCAAGTGAAATTATTTTAACATTAACACAATGAAAACCATTTAATTCAAAATACATATTATAATGTTTCGAAAAAAAGAGTCTTAGTTATAATAATAAGTCCTCTTCTTTATAGAAACCCATCTTAAAAAGTATAAATGATGAAATAACACATGTACCATATCACTCTCTGTTATAATGATCACCCTCATTATCTTCCAGCTCGCTTGGAATCATAACACTATTGTTCTCAAATATATGTTTTTATCTAGGGTCATGTCTCAATATGAACCACAATCCCTATCCAACACATATGGCTAAAAAAGCACCTAGTTGCAGATTTTGGGGATAACATAGGGCTCCTTAGCTTCATCCCACATCTTTCTAGAGTTGATACATATCAACCTACTATCACAATCTTCCTTTACATTATTCTGATCAAAGGTATCCCGCCACTTGAACCTAAAAATAACAGATTGGAAAGAAGGGAAGTACACTTCAATGTTCTCTTGTATCTTTCCGACATAACCTAACATCCCTCGTACTATGTTTTGATCACGGTGGCTAGCTCCACTAGATTGATCGAACTCAAATTTCACTCCACAGTCTTGTGTCATGGGTCCATCATTAACATTATATGTGCGAAAATGGTGTCCATATGCCGACATAGATGAGAACAAATTCACCTATAAAAAAGTTAAAAATATTAGCGTCATGTGTCTTATAATAACCCAGCTATTAAAATATGAAATATAGATGTTACATTAGGTGAATTGTTATGTTTAAAATGTATAAAAATATATTATTACCGAGTGGATGCACCCAACCCCTAAGTTTAGCGCATCCTCTTCAGCACATGGGTAATGACTGGTTGCACCATATTTCTCTCTGACTTGGTTAGCAACCCAACTGTTGGCGCATATAATTGGCATATTTTATTTGAAATGATCAGGATAAGGCACACTTATACCATTAAATTGTTTGAATTATTTCATGTCACTATCCCATTTCATCTTCTTTTGTTCGTACAATGCGACCCATGGTTGTGTCACTTCGGAATTGTAAAGAACTTATTTATTGATTGCTTCAATTTCTACATTCGCTAATGAAATGAAACCGACATATAGTACATATGAGATCGAAATATACATTATATCGAATTTCATCATGAATATTTACTTTGAGTAAATTTGAAAAATTATATGTCGCTTACTCTTTATCAAGCGCCTTTTCCATTCGTTTGGAGAAGCTCCCCTTCTCTTTTTTCTTCATTCTTTACATAACCCCAGATCACCGCACCTGGTCTCTTGTTGATCTACTTGATGTAATCACTAGTATAATAGAAATACTTATATGATATGTACCCCTCTACCATAGACCTCTCGGGTTTTTCCCTTTTTCGCACAAAACCTTTCAATTTCTTCATGTACCTCTCTAAGAAGAACATCCAATGACAATAAACCACCCCAACTAATTCAACCTCATCTACTAGGTGGATTAGATGATGAACCTAAAGTCCATGAAACTCGTCGACAGTTCCTTCTCAAACGTACAAACAATCTCAACTATCTCTTGAAGCCACTGTGGAATGCTAGCCACATGAATCTCCTTTAACGTGATCCAACCTAAAAACACATAAAATTTAGATATGGCACGTCCTAGGTCTTAGGGGAAGTAATTTTTCACACACCCACATACGAAAAAAGGATAATGACACTACAAAGTTATAAGCACATGAAATAATATACAAAATTAGTTATGTTTTATGATCCCTGCATGGGATAAAATTTATTAATATAAAAAATAATAAAATCATGCTTTTGACAATATACGTAATCTTAAAAGATTCAAATGGTCATGCATTTTTAACCCCGAAAAATGGTCATCCAACGTCAAGCAGCACCATAGTGAAGACCCATATGAAGATGGCACCCTCACACCCATTATAAATTCCTTTTCCAAAGAAAGACCATATTTTTTTAAAATCCATGGGAAATCACCTTCTTTGAAATACCAATTAGAGGGACCATCTGGCTTTGATCATGTACTTTCTAATAATCTTGTCCAATGTTTATTTTTAGTTTTTGAAGTAATAAGATCTTTCCTAACAACCAATGTGTCACTTTTTTTTGATGATATGTGCCTCCATGAATAAGATGATTTTTTTTTAAATACATGCATGGGATATAATAAGTGGGTAACCTTAAGATGCTCCCAATATGGAAGGTTATAAAAGATAGCATTCATTTTCATCCCAATGGGAAATTTCCCAACATAGGTGCCATATAATTCTGGATTCTTGAACATAGGCTCCCCATTTGAATCGTTCTATGAAATCCTTATCCTTCTCTCTATCATATGCACTAAGACATTCAACTGGTGTCTCTATTGTAGTTTTTTGGGTTCTCTTTTGTTTACCATTGAAAGCGGATGTTACTCTTCTGTAAGGGTTTTCTTCTGGGAGGAATACCTTGGAGTAGTCATAGACTGGCTTTCGTAGGTCGTTGGACCATCTAGCTTTCAAATAAGGTCCACAAAATTTACATCCATAATATAATTTTGTTACAATACCTGCGAAATTATTGTATACAATATGCATGGCACATTAAAGAATACGCGAAAGAATATTGTTATGTATATAAAAAAATCAATAAACATGTAATTTACCATAGAAAACTCCTAATCCTGGATAATGATGTGTCATGTAAGCACATATGTGATACAATGTAAAACTCCTCTCTATTGCGATGGGTCTTGATACATCATATACATTTATCCCATCCCATAATTCCTTCAATTCATCTACCAGTGGTAGTAAGTAGACATCCATATTCTTCACTTGTCTTCTACGACAGACTATGAGAGCCAACATAAGATGTTCATTCTTCACGAACAACCACTGGGGGATATTTTTATTGATCACTACTATAGGCCAAACATACTAGTTGGTGTTCTGGAGGCAATATGGTTTGACACCATCCATGACTATGCTGATTCATAGACTTCGTACTTCATCCTTGATTTTTTTGGGCCATGTATCCTCTATATGATTCATGGCTATCAAATCTGTTGGGATTCACATAACTCCCAACTCACTGTTGTGTGAGGCAGGCCACCCCTGCAGCATAGCTAATTCTTTGCATCGAAAGAGCCTTTGAATCCTTTGTATTATAGGCATTTTCCTCAATATCTTAAAAGGCGGAGCACATGATTTACCCTTCTCTTTCTATTTACCATACCTGTCATGTCCACATTTCATACATATCTCTTTGTCTACATATTCTCCTCTATATAAAATACAATCATTTGGACATCCATGATATGTTATGTACTCCAAACCCAACATTTTTAACAATTTCTTTGCCTCTTCGCATATGATATTGATAAAGAAATGGCTAACAAGATTTCAAGTAACAAAAATATTGATAACACATCGAGAAAAGAAAAAAAGGAGAGTTCTTTGTAAATTATTTACAAAAATTATTGTTTTTTAACTATATGTAAGTTTAACTAATATGTATTGTTTAGTGTGTATCATGCATAGCCAAAAAATGATGAATTTTTATAAGATTATTTGTGATCTAAGACCAGAAGAGCATAAAAGATTCATGGAAAAATTTCAGAATGATGAATAAGGTGAATGAAAAAATACTATCGAGCCAATATGAGTTTCTTTTTTGAGTTTTCATTAACAATATACTTAAAAATATTAGATAACATGTTTCAAACAATCTATTAATTCACATATGTTTAGTGTTATACAGGGACCAACGACGAAGAAAAGGAATGGTTTTCTAAGAAAAGAAAAAAAATAGAACATGCAAATGAAAATGAATTGCTCCTTAGCTCATCTGGGGTGGTGTTGGAGGTTAATGAAAGGGGGAAAAACTTTTAAAAAACTTTGAGGGATCTAGTGGAATGAATGTATAGAAGTTCTTTCCACTTACAATACAAAAATAAATCAAATGATTCCATGGACGAAATTTTATTTAAACTATTGGATGAGGTTCCAGAGAATTGTTCAATGAGACATGTCAGACTTTTAATAGCAAAAACGTACAAAAAAAAAGAAGGAATGAAAAAGTAATATTCCTTTAAATGTTTTTCTAGAATTATATGTATATATTACTACAAAGAAATCATTTATAAATATCACTTTTTTTATATTTACTTTTCATATATCAATATAAAAATTAAACAGTTTATTGTCATGTTACATTTTCAGGAAGATTATGAAAATATCAAAGGATGAACGAGCTGATATAAAAAATATGTCAGTAGGAATGTCCAAAAATGTTTACAAGGAGATGTTCAAAGAAATGGATATAATTGCATAGCAAGAGGACCATATCAACAACAACGTGCTTCAAATGTAATATGTAATAATTGAATTTTTCGATTAGGTATAATAAATAAACAATTTAGCATTTAATATTAATTTTCAAGTATTTTCTTGTAGAAAAGAAAGAAAATGGAACCCATTAAGCACATAAAACAAGACGACAAGGAAGAAAAGGGTTGATATCTATGTTTGTGAGTAATTGTTACTTCCTTATAACAACTTAATTAGATTCCTTTTTTGTATATTTTAAATTGTTTTACAACAAACAACACTGAATGTCTTCAAATAGGTGCTAACATACAAAGAAGAACCATGAGAAGAATTGATTGACATTGGGTTAAATATGGGTTGTCAGTATATGTTGGCATATCAAAAATTAATAGTGGAATTTTTAAGAATCTATATTTCTTTACTTAGCTCCGTATATAATTAACTGAACAAATAAATATTTTATATTAAATATATGGTTTTTTATGGGGCATAAAAATTGCAGGAAACAAAGTATGGAACTGCGCCAACAGATGAATTATTGAGAGATGGCATGAAATTTAGTTTTGAAAGAATGTCTATAGTTCATGAGTCAATTCTTGCTATGGTATATTTATTTTCGATTTACATTGATGTACATATTATTTAGTATTGTAATTTTCATTATTCTCACCAATGTATATACACTCATTATACTTTATTTTTATGTTTGTAGATGGAACTTGAAGAAGAATAAAAAAATCAATACAATGAAAAAAACATTCCTCCAAATTACCCAAGGCATGGAAGTATCTCGTGCAGTGATAACAGTTATAGTGAAGAATGATGATCAATATGTTTGGATATCAAAGAAAGGCATCGTATTTTTTGAAATATTTACCTGTGAAATGAGAGATTTGGTTTAATGTAGTAGACATAGCGTCCCAATTGAAAGACAAAGGGATACCAATAAATTTCCCATTTTGAATGAAAAAGAGTGACTTATATATATATATATATATATATATATATATATATATATATATATATATATATATATATATATATATATATATATATATATATAATTTTTTAACTTCTTCTATTGCGTTCTCCATTGTCGCTGTGAAATGTTACACCACTGATTAAATATATGGATTATTAAATATTATAATGAAGAGATGTGAAATATGATGATATGATATAAAAAATTAATCCAAACATAAAATTAAAATGCACTAATAAAAATTTAATTGTTATGAATACTTTTATAGGATATGTGTCAACTTTTGACCAATAATGAATTAAAAAAATCACAATAATTACAATGTCAAAGGTTGATGTTTCTAAAAAGTAAAAAATGAACACCGATGCACCGGTGCCCTTGTATGATACTGTGCACCCGTGAATTTCTACAACCCATGGGAATCGCACAAATACCAATACCAATTAGAATGCGTGGTGTGCTTTATCGACGACTACCACCCGAGCAGTTCGATAGGTGTTGCTTTCACCGTACGGTTTGCCTTTATTACGCAGTTGTGTTTTTATAAATTAACGTCCTGATGCATTTTAGCACCTAAACGACCTGTTGCAGTTTGACACCTTAAGGGCTCGGTGCATGCACCTTCCATTGGCTCGGTGCGTCGTGTTGGGTGACATGCACCGCGAAATTGCTAAACGCCCCTGTGCATCTGAAATTTTTTTTCCATCCTGGTGCTTGGTATGTTTACATATCGGTGTTTACATAGTAAAATGCATCGGTGCATTCACACCTGATGTGTGCACAAATGAGAAAAAAATCCTTAAAAAACTTTGACTGCCCATTTTTTTAGTTGCGTTAAAGTTCCGTTAGAAGCTCTGCCAAAACCTCTGTTATCGAAAAGGAATGTTGTAGAATTTTTTTTTTGATAATGTTGGCCAATTTTATAACACTAAAAACCTCCTTTATAACCTCAACTAGAGGGTCTTTTCCGTGTAGTGAATTTTCCTATTTAGACAAGTTGCTGAAAATAATCAATGTCTATAAACATCTTATCGAAAGGTGGTTCTGATGAATAAAATTCTTAATATAATTGACTATTCTATAATGAAGGCCAATGAGACCATGAAGATAATAGTCATAATGGCGAAAATTAAATAGCCAAATTTCATCAAGCTCCTTGAATTCTTTGAATTAGTTCCCTTTGTCTTGGATATTAATGTCACCAAATTTTATTGGAAAACTATGCCAGAGTTTCTTTTGCGGTTTACTCAAATTTATAGCTTATCCATTCAAATCATATTTATTATCCACTTCTCTCAAAGAAAGAATTTTCGGGATATACTAGGGCATAATATGGGGACCAACTTCACTTCCAATAAATCTTATGTAAGAAAATAATTCTTCAAAAAACCAAATCCCTATTGAATCTAGGCCTTCTTTCATATTATGAGTTATTCTCGGAGGTGGTGTTCCATACAAGATTTGATACAAAGGAATCAAAACATAGTGGAAAATATCATAAAAATGGTATTTAAAATTACACTCCCAGAAAATAGGAGCATAATTTTGAATCGGTAGTTGCTGGTTAGATGGGTAGCTCGATTTCATGACTGGAAATGGGAGCGAGAAAATAACAACATTTATCAGATAGTTAGACATGAAAAAAATACATTTGAATATTGGTGGATATGACAGTAACACTTTTATTGAATCTGTGATATTTTGTGACAAGATGTCAACCCATTTTATGCATAATTTTTTGTTCAAAATGCTATGGATTAATGGGATCCATTTAATTTTTCAATGTTCACGATCTTTTTCCCCATATAAATTTCTTAGAATTCTAATAAGAAATTTAACAAGCATTATTAAAAATATATATTGGATACTAATTTTTTTCTTTGAGCTATAAACCTTATGCTTCTTCTCTCAACCAATATTCAATTACTACATCGTAATTTTCTTGTCATTTCATCAAGATATAAATTTGAAACTAATAAAGGAAGTAAACATCAAGTTCGATTTCCTATGGACTGAAATTGTACATCACTGATAAGATTTAATATTTCCAGGAGATATGACAATTTGTATATAATCAAATATTTTTTGGGTTTTAATATCAATGTGAGAGAGAATCTACGAAATCGTGTCATAATAGGGAAAAATTCTAGCCCTAGTTGCTATTTTATGTAACTTTATCGCTCTGATTGGCTCAATTAATGGACCACATAGCACATGTCTAATCATGTATTCACCAAATACATGAAAGAACCCACCAATTTCCTATACATGGTAGCATGCACTTCCTCACCTGAAGTGGCATCTTGTTTCCTCCAGTTTGTCACTAAAGGAGTCTCCATGGGTTTGCATATGTCCATGAGGAACTTATGAAGTATCTCATTGGCATAATTTCCCTAAGAAACAAACAATTCACCTTCTGTCTTCCATACCTCCAAAACAAGGAAATAGTGCATCAACCCCATGTCTTTCATTTCGAATTCTTTTGCAAGATCCTTCTTGAAAGACTTGATAATTGTTTCATCACCGATAAAAATCAAGTCATAAAAAAATCATACTATAATAAAAAATTTACCTTCTACTAAAATGTGGTAATTGTTTTCATCTCTTTCACTTTTAGGGAATCCCAACCTGGCTAGGTAGCTATCAATCGAGGTGTACCAAAAATGAGGTGCTTGCTTCAAGCCATACAACACTCATTTGATTTGCCACACATATTAGTCTCTATTGAAGGTCTCAACTGTTGGCAATATGATGCAGAAGTGTTGTCCTTGATGGCAACCCACTTGATGAAGATGATGGAAACCTACTTGATGAAGTTATCCTTGTTGGAAATCTACTCGATGAGTTGCCTATGATAAGAAACATATGTGCTAAAGATGTAAGAATGATGTATCTTCATATCAGTGCAGATGTGGCAGAGAAAAGAATTCCAGTAAGTGCCAGAAAAAAGATAAATATAATATGTCACAATGCATACGCTACTTTTGTGAAGGCAACCCATGTATATACTCTACTTTTGTGAAGGGAACCCGCGTATACATTCAGGGTTAGCATATACGCAGCTTTTATGAGGCTAAGTTGCATATACATGCGGAAACGAACGCTAAAAGTCGCGTATGCCCTTTTGCGCTCTAAAAGTATGATACCAAGGGGCTTTACCATGGTATTGACCCATTGTATCGAGCGCTGGATTATCTATTTGATCCCGTCTAGGAATACCATTGGAAATAATGTGGTTTTGGCTCATGGTATTGAAAAAGGGTAAACCTATATAAGGAGAAGAAAATCATTGTGCAATGTGGGTGCATGTGTTTGGGTTTGAATGAGAAGTATATCTGTATGGAAAGGGTAACATTTTGATGATCTGAATCTGTGATGCACCTATGAAGAAAATGATGAAGAAGTGAATCTAGATCTGAAATGTATTTGTATCTTCTAGATATGTTTATGGAATGTTCTGATCTGAGATGAGGCGAACATGTTTCTGAAGTAAAGGGTAATATCTGAGCTATGCATCTATTCTGAAGAATTGCGCTGAAATGTCTGAAGAAGTATACGATGGTTCGTTTCGGTAAAAGAGCGTGTATACGCGGATCTGATGAAGGAAAAGCGCGTATGTCCAGTTAGGGTTTTCTGAAGTATGTGCAGAGGTATACGCGGGTTTATATGCATGAAGGCGCGTATATACGCAGGATCAGTGAAAGGAAAGCGCGTATGATAAACTAGGGTTTGCTGAAGTTGTGAGATGTCTGATCTGTTCTGCTGTCTTGCTGATATCTGTTTCTGATGTGTACTGTTATCTGTCATTGTTGATCTGGGTAGTTCGAATATTGATTATGATGTTATAGAGCAAGTTGTTGAATTGATGAATGTTCCTTGAGCTGAATTGTGTGGGTTGGATCCAGTGTGAAAATTGATGAAACGTGGTCCATAGAGGTGCTGAGGGTTGTAGCCTTCAGTCAGGGGGTTGTAGCTCCCTTCCAGGTGAGGCTGGTAAACGAGAGCAGGGGGTCGTAGCTCCCTTCCAGGAGAGACTGGTAAATGAGTGTAGGTGGGTGCCTGCGTGCTGGTATGAGTCTGCACTAGCACATTGTTGTAAGATGTTTTCTCTATAATAAAATATTGAAGGCTGAGACAATGACAACAGTGGTTTTCTCTCGACTTGGGTTTCCACCTAAAATCCTGGTGTTCATGTGTGTTGCTTATGTGTGATGATTTATTCTATTCTTACTGCACATGTTTACTGTTTATTGAACATCTGATGAATAAATGATGGAATTATATAAGTGAAGAATTAATGGCATAATTAGATCTCTGTGTATGCGCGATTTTTATGAAGGGTATCCGCGTATATACGCGAGTCTGTGTCAGGAAAGTAGCGTATGGGATTTAGAGCATGAAAAAGTAAAATTTTTTGAGTATGCTCAAAACACTGATTCACCCCCCCCCCCCCCCTCTCAGTATTTTTCCCAACATCAAATACTTTAGTTTGTTCAATGTACACCTCCTCCTCAATCACTTCATTGAGAAATTCTATCTTCACATCCATTTCATGGATTTTCCACCCCATTTGTGAATCCACAACAATAAATGATATGATCTAAGAGTATCATTCTGCAGGAGAAAATTTATCTTCATATTCAATCCCTTCTACCTAATAGTACCCCTTGGCCACAAATCCTTCATTTTTCTTCTTGATGCTTCAATCTGATGCATGATTTACCTTATAAAGCCATCTCAAACTCACCACTGATTTGTCGGTAGGTCTTGGGACCACTTCCAAAACATAATTTCTGAAAATGGAATCATATTCCTCTACTATAACATCAACCAATATCGCGTTATCTATCGCTTCCTCGAATGAGGCTAGTTCTATCTCTACTATCTCACTCATAAGAGAAATGTCGCCTATATATCTTTATAGTGACCTCCTCTTCCTGCAGTGTGATGTGGGTTCTACCACATTCTCTATAGCATCTTGTGATAATATTTCAACTTCCCTGGTTTGCTTCCTTCATTCCTAGATGTCTCTACTTGAGCAGATGTCTCCAATATATGGTCCTCTGCATGTGGCTCCTCCACATCTTCTTGAGGCTCTTCATTTGGAGTCAAAATATATTGATTTGAATGCAACTAAAGCTTCCTCTCAAGGGAACGCTTCATTTCCTTCTCTTCATTGAAACTCACATCTCTACGAACAACTGTCATCGTGATAGAAGGCAGTTACACCTGATATTTGTGAGGGGTATCAGTGTACCCCACAAATATTCTCAACTCAGCTGTTAGCTCTAGATTTTTCCTTGCTTCCTTGGAAACATGGAAATATATTGATGATCCAAAGATCCAGAAGTGTTACACATCTGGTTTCTTCCCTGAAAAAACTTCTTTTGTTGTGCTCATCCCAAGGATCCGATGAGGACTCTTGTTCTTCACATATATCATTGTGTTGCATTATTCAACCCATAAGTGTAGAGGTAGGCCCTGATCATGCAACATCACTAGTGAAACTCCCAAAATACTTATGTTATTCCTCTCAACCACCATATTCTATTGTGGGTTATGGGGTGTTGTTAACCCCTGTCGAATATCTTCCTTTACACAGAAAATTTTAAACTAATTTGACACATATTCACCACTGTTATCGCTCCTAAGAGGCTTCACATTTATGCCAACTTTTTTCTCAACAAGTGTTTTAAATTCAAAAAAATTGGAGAATGTATGGTATTTATTTTGCATGAAGAAAATATATCACTTACGTGATAAATCATCTACAAATATAACCTAATACCTATGGTTGGTCATGAAGGCTATCGAGAAAGGTACACAAACTTCATAGTGGATCCTTTCGAGGATTGTATGCACCATTCTATCCCGATAATTGAAGGGGTTTTTTCTGTACTTACCCAAGGTGCACTCGTTGGATGTATTCTGTTGCTCCAATGCTCCATTAGGGAGGAATGTGGTAATATAATGCATGATATTAAAATATATATGGTTAAAATGGAAAATTATTCTATGCCATAATTCATCGACATCTCGGCTTTGTGCCTTCTCCACCTTTGTGCTCAAAGTAATAGAGTCTGCCACATCCAAACTGTATAGGTTCTTCATTTGAACCCTGATTTGCTTTCCTTGTCTCGTGGAGATGTGCCTTAGCAATTACTTTCCTTTGTTGAATATAATATCCTAGCCACACTGACTCCCTCTGAAAAGTAACTATACGAATACTGGTCACGATATACCTCCCATCATCTTCTATCTCGATGTGCATATGGGGGTATTTATCCTCCAAGTCACTAAATAATTTTTTTCTCCTCGTCATATGAAATGAGGCACCACTATCGAGATACCAAGAAATTCCCATCATTTTTCTTGTCATGCATGCAATTTTGGTAAAATCAAGCTCGAATTGTGAAGCTAGAGCTTCATCGGCTCCTCCTCCTCAGGTCTTCTTTATTGTTTTCTTATGCGGTAATTTTGTGGCATAGTTCCTGAATTCATGAGAGTGAATGCACTTGATTTTCGACATGTAATTTTTCTTTCCCCCTTGACTAAAATCTATTTTTGATTGGGATTTCTTCCCTTGCCCTTTATTTCCATTTCTAGCCAAGGCACAGTTCTCCTCATCCTCAACGTTGGATGAGGTCCCATCTCTATTGCTCCACCTAATTTCTTCCTGCACCAGATAGGACCATAACCATTCCCACTATGGTAGTTTCTCTCTACCATTTAAAGAATATTGATAAATGTGGCAGCTCTTGGGAAGACCTGAAAAATCTAGAGATACCAAATATTCTTCAAGAGTAACACTGACCCCACCAAGTTCATCATGACTCTATGTAAACCTACTCAGGCACTTCAGAATTGTGTCACTCTTTTGCATCTTGATACCTCAAAGATTTTACTTGAGTACGAGCTTCATATGGTCACTATTGTCCTAAGAAAAATATATTAGTGTTTTCCACATTGTGAACGAAGTCTATTTCCTATGGATATTCGAGACAATATGACCTTGAACTTCCTCTAATATGATTCTCCTCTCTTTAGCCACATCCTTCTTCCACTGAGAAGGATCCCAAAAATCAGATGTTGGGGGTTTTTCTACATCTGTCTTGATGTATTCTAGTAGCCCATTGTCATCTAATACTTCCTCCATATGGATCTTCCATGCCACAAAAGTTTTGGTTCCTTCCAAAGCAAACTCGAGCCTGATTCCATTGAAATCCATCTTCTTATTCTTAGAGAAAACCTGCAACACTCATCTTCAAATTTGAATCTCTTGCAATGTCAACCTCAAATTCTCTTCTCTACTATGAATCTAGCTTTCTTACCATGTAGAATTTTAATGTGGATTTAAAATTTTTTATTTAATTTATTAAAACATAAGACTCAAATCTACTCTACCAATCTGTCGAAGTAAATTCATGATTGAGAAAACCTAACATCAACTTGCAAGAAGAAACATCACACATGCACAAAAATGTATGTATAGGAAAGCAACTAGTCAAAACCCCTTCCTATCTATATTGCATTAATCAGAGAATCTGGATGAATACAATATCCTTTGTTCAACCTTGATCCCAACCTGCACATGTATCTTCTATCCTCTGCCTAACTGACTGTCTTTAGCCAACACTTAGCCAATTTACCAAGCCTCTAAGATCCTATTTCCTTGCACTATTCCTTTAGGTCCTTCTCTAAATGCATGTATTAAATTTACAACTTCTACAACTCATAGTACACTTACCTTGAACTCCAATCTCAACTGGGTAACTCGAATTTCATGCAGTCATGAGTTAATTTAGGTTGATTGATCAGTTAGTTGGTTAAACAATGAAGATGGAACCCATTACCATACCTCTTACTAGTTCCTCCAACAATTGGAATTGGTTTAGCTGACCTTAACTCAATTTTACTAAATTAAATTGTAACAGCATGAAACCTAAGCTCCTAAAATTTAGGAATCACTGTACACAACTTATGTTCACCCTCCAACTCAAATTAACTAAGCTAACTGAGTGATAATAACTTATTTAACCCATTCAAGTTGTCTGTTGATGTGGATTTTCGCTTTTCTCCTAATTTAACCAAAGAAAAAATTAAATTAGGAATTTCTTGCTGAATTCTCAATACTATTTGCATCCCAAACCATCATGCCTTATGATGGTGAACCTATATCCTGGAAAATTTTTCTTCTTACTTATTTTTTACATTAGTAATATTATTTTTATGTTAAAGAGATTCTATTTTTTTTATAAAAAAATTAAGGATGTATATTTATCTATATATACTTATGAAACTAAACTTACAATGAACTTACAATGAATTTTAAAAGGATTACGTCACTTAATATTATAATATTTATTATTAAATTTTAATGATATTTTTTTTTAGTAGTATGTTCTTAAGATTATTTTTTCATAGAAATATAAATTTGCAAGGATTTATACTATTTCAATTTTTCAATTAAGTGTATGATTCACCAATAGGAGTCTCTATATCCACCCGAGATGGATGTACCATCATTGACTTATATTTTGAACATAAATTTTGAAAATATGGATGGACGCAATTTAGGCCACATCGAGGGTGAAGAATTCCAGGGGAAAATATTTTTGGGGAAATTATTTGACCTCCGTGCAAGTCGGGAGTATTAAACATCTAAAGAAAAGCATGTAAATCAAAGCATGTCGGCGACGGGAATATGTAAAACATGTTGCCAGGAACATGTAAAGCATGAAGTAGTGCATATTAAAATTTTAAATAAGTAAAGTATTAATATGTAAACATTAATAAATATTTATGGATTAATATGTAAATGTTAATAAAACATTAACTAATAATTTCACTACATGTTGCAAAATAAAAGTCTCAAGGAAATAACATAAGAAAGAGTAGCCTAGAAGAAATAAGTTGTTGCAGAGAAGTAGCCATCGTGAAGGAATGAAAGGAAAATTTTGCTTCCATGGAAGTAGGTCATGGACGTTTCAAATATATTGATGATAAGACTTATCAACTAGAAATTTTTTTTTATAGATATTGAAATAGGAAGTTGTGGGTGAAAGCATATATGTAAACCAACATAGTATGTTCACATATATAAAAAATTTTTTATAGATATTGAAATAGGAAATTGGGGGTGAAAATCCTTTGGTGATTAATAATCCTCCAAAACAAACATGTAACTCAAATAAGATATTTTAAATACATTCAAGTATAATCTATCTAGCATAGATGTAAATAAAAATAATTTTTATTAACAAAAATAGAGTTTACTCCAAGCTCATCTACATATCCGAGCACCAATTGCATGCTTTTCGAAAATTGTATATGAAGAACAATAGTCTTGGTATACAATAAACTGAATGTCATTTTAATATGGAGACATTTTTGGAAGGAGATATTGTTCTTTATGTTATGGTTTATTTTCTTAACTCCAAACTTGGTTTAAATTTTCTCTATATACATAAGAAAAAAAATACAAAGTAATTTCACAAATTTAAGTTACAGTTTTATATTTTATAATTACGAATCTAGTTTCTTATTAAAATATTTTACACACATCTATTTATTCAAATAAATTATATTGTGAATATGTTTTCTCCTATTATTTGATTACAAAATTATTGTACTCCCTACTAAGTAAAACAACTTTATTAGTAAAGAATTGAATGCCAAATTGAAATATTACTCAAGTGAGAACTACTATAATATATAGAACTGATTTTTTGATGTATAAATTATTTGTTTTATATGATGTTCAATTTACATTATCTATTATCTTCAAACCCCATGGGGAGGTATTGAACATGGGAGACAAATTTAGGTAAACAAACATCCACATTGTCAACTTGGACAAAAAAAAATTATAATCCTAAAATTCTTTTACCTATTCATCTTTTTAAATATATAATTGAGTTTCATTTATTAAAAACAAAGGAAATATTAAGAACCTCCTAGAGTTATAAAAGGTATTTGACATGAAAAATAAAAAATCTCCTCATGACAACATACACATCTTAATTTTATTTGAATCGTTAAAAAAAATAAAAAGGGAAAACAGATTTACGAGTTATAACATTAAAAAAGACCACTTTCACAATAGAATTTCCACATTAATTTTTAAAATTATTATTTTATAATTATATATAATTATAATTGTATATTTTTAAGATATATATTTGATGATAATAATATTTTTTTTGGGAAAATAAGACTAATTTTAAACTAAATGGATTTGGTGAATTTCATAGAGATTTAACACATCATGGCACATTAAGTGAAAGGGGGCTAGTGCTCCTTACCTCCAAATGAAGCATATTATAATTGTATATACAATATCTTATCCAAAATATATAAAAATATTTCAGAAGCAATGTAACTACTACATGAATTACTCACAATCCTTAATGATATACTCAAAGTTCTTCCAAAATACCAATCAAGTTTCTAAAGAAGCCATCATCACTTAGTCACCATATAGGTAACACCTCAGGGAAATGTGTTAGAATTGTATGTACAATAAATTTTATGAAGGATATAAAAACATGTTATAAGTAACACAATTTCTACATATACTACTCACCATATAGGTAACGTCTGGGGGAAATGTATGAGAACTATATATACAATAGCTTATACAAAGGATATGCAAATTTTTTATAAGAAATGCAAATGCTACATGAAATGATCATATTCCTTAATAATATACTCAAATTTCTTCCACAATACTAGTGAATTGTCTAAAGAAGCCATCATCACTTCCAAAATCACATATTTAAACATACAAGTTGTCAAAAATGAATTTGTTTCATAAATTTTAATAGAATCATGTGCTCAAATCTAAGATATAGTTCTTAAACTCTGAAGACTCTTCTTGAATGAAAACATACTAAACTTATAAGATATAGCTGAAGAGAAATAATTTAAAAACTTCTTGGCACAATTGTTAAATATAATAATTTGATTAACAACTTGTATAGCAGTAAATGTCAGTTTGAAAAAATTCCAAATAAAGCAACTAAAGTAAATACTATCACTTGTTTTTCAATGCATTTATGTAATTAAAATAGAGCTCGGAACTTTTGAATACTGCTTCATTGAAAATTAGAAGCATCTTCATGCCTAGTTTTCCAAGTTGGCTGTCAATACCTCTCTGGATCACTTGGATGAACACTGTATTTGTTTTACCATTATCTAGGAATCTTAAGACAAAATTGGTAAGAAATTTTTGACTGGAAACACCTACATAGGTGTCACAAACATCAGTTGGTTTGCAATATCAATCTATTAGATTGATATGAATGCTTCTAAACTATTATAAACATAAAAACTGAAAGGTTTACTTAACTAATCATAAAATAACTTGTCATCAACATAAAAATAAAATGATTAGCATATGTAATTGCAGTCATGGTTACACTTTTTCATGGATTAGGTATATGTAGCATCAAGAAAGTATATTAAAATTTGTTATAAGTAATGCAACTGCTACATGAACTATTCATAATCCTTAATAATATACTCAAAGTTCTTCCACAGTACTAATCAAGTGTCTAAAGAATCCATCATCACTTCCAAAATCACATATTTAAACATACAAGTTGTAAAAATTGAATTTGTTTCATAAAATTTAATAGAATCATGTGCTCAGATCTAAGATATAGTTCTTTGATTGAAAACATACTAAACTGATAAGATATAGATAAAGAGCAATATTTTAAAAACTTCTTGGCACAACTTGTATAACATTAAATGTTATATATATATATATATATATATATATATATATATATAAATTTAAATTAAAAATAAAATGATTAATTTATTTGAATAAATTAAATAAATAACTATTAATTTAACAAATAATTATATCAAGAAAAGGAATTGACCATGTTACAGTGAAATATTACTGCAATACTTCTTCCTTGAGCCTTACAAATCATGAGGCCTATGTAGAAGTTAAGTTAAATACCTTGTCTGATCATGTCAACATGAATGTCTCATGAATAAAGAAACAAACCGTGATTTTATACCTTCAAAATCAAAGTTTTTTTTGGTGCATTTCCTCCGTATTTAATCTTGATCACTTAATATTGAGTCACCTATGTATTATTTTCTTCATGATATTTGAAACTATTCAAAATATCATATTGTTATTTACCACTGATATCCTTGGAATCTGCCATGTTTTTTTTTTTTTTTTAGTATCCCTAATATGAAGTTGGTTTCTTTTGTTATTTGTGCATATAGTAAAAAAATGTATGGAGAGGTGTCTTTAATCACTTTAAGAGCAATAAAAATAATGCTACGGAGAAAATAACTACAACACTGAGAGAGCTTCAGTAGAATTTATGGACTTGGTGAACATGTATTGTTCCATGGTGTTGACTAATCAGAATAGATTTCTTGATCTTGTGTAGAAGAAATGAATTTGCATTTAGCTTATATTACATTAACCATGAAATTGCCAACATTCATGGCACGCTTTCCATCACATTTGTAGAGAAAATTATAAAAGAGTATCACACTTTTCTTATCATAGCTAAATGCTCCTATATGAAAAAATGATGGATTTCATCACTTAAGAGCAGTAAAAACAAGTTTATTGAGAAAACAACTCCAACACATTTGTAGAGAAAATTATAACACACTATAACACTTTTCTTATTAGAGCTAAATTCTCCTATATGCAACAGCGATGGATTTCATCACTTAAGAGTTGTAAAAAAAAGTTTATTTAGAAAACTAATCCAACAAATTTGCAGAGAAAATTATAACACAATATCACAATTTTCTTATTAGAACTAAATGATCCTATATTCAACAATGATGGATTTCATCATTTCAAGAGCAGTAAAAACAATTTTATTGAGAAAACAATTCTAGCACTCAGAGAGATTTGGGAGAAACTATTGAATTGGTGAACATGTCTTGATCTATGGTGGTGAACATGTCTAGTATACACGAGTGTAAATTTGCATGTATCTTATACTATATTAGCCATGAAATTGTCATAATTTAGGGCACACTTTCCATCACATTCTTGATTTATGGTGGTGAACATGTCTTGTATACAAGACTGTAAATTTTCATGTAGCTTATACTACATTAGCCATGAAATTGTCAACATTTAGGGCACACTTTCCATCACATTTGTAGAGAAAATTACAATAGAGTATCACATTTTTCTTATCATATCTAAATGTTCCTATATGCAACAACTACCTTATACCTCATTGTTTAAATTTGTACAAGGAGGAGGAGAGGAGGACTGTCAAGGTGCAAGATAAAATAAGAAGAGAAAGAAGAATATTGTTTGGGACATGAGAATCTTGTTTGGGACTTTAGATAGATTCATTCTATGCACATCTAGAGTAAAGCTTAATAAAACAAAACTCACCATACTTTGAATTTTTTAAATAAATATCTTAAAAATCAGAATATCAGTTTAATACATTTTACTCAATTACAAATTTAACAATATTCATTTAAAAAAATTCAAATATAAATTAATATTTTAAATAAAAAGAGTAGAACACATTTAACAATATTCATTTAAAAAGCTACAAATAAAAATTACTATTTTAAATAAAAATATTACAAAGAATCACATTAATTACCATCACCCTCATGTACCTTCCTCTTATTACCTTTTAAATACCTAATGCTTGTAACTTATTCATAATCACATAGTGTCAATTTTGTAAAACTATACACTACAAGTCTCACTATTATAGCATTGGTGGAAGGATAGAGTATTTAAACTCCCTTACCCTTTAAGAAGCATCCTCAATTATTGTACCACCCACTTCAACATCCAATTTATACGTCTTAGGTTATTCTAAATTGATCAAGAGTATATATTTTTAGGGTGGTGTTCTATGTGCACTAAAATTCTCATGATGTCCATCACTATGTATGGGGTTCATTGCAACCTTAGATATATTATGTGAGTTGTTGTGATTTTCTACATGTGGCTAAAAATTAGTTTTGGTTGTCACCTAGTTATCATGATTCAAAACTTTGTTATCATCTCATATCCTTATAGAATTAGATATATTTTGTGAGTTAATGTGATGTTTTTTTTTCCACAATGATTCAAAAATCAGTTATTATACCATGATATTGACTTTCTCATTGCTTGTTTTGTTTATTAACCCTTTAAAAAAACCACAGAACATTTGATTTTACATTGTGATCTCTCGAGCATGGGTGGGGGTTTGAAAAATTGGAGAGTAAATTGAGAAGTTATTGTTAGAAATTGTTGTATAATATGGGAAATTTGGATGGTTTGTAGACAATATGGATTTCATAACAGATTTTTATTTTGATATTTTTTGTGTCTATCCACCATGCATCTAATATGATATATTTCAACTCAAAACGTCAATAAATAATTGTGTGAATGATAACTTGTGACATCCATAGCCATTTTCTTTGATTGTAGATCACGTTACAAACTAATAAATTGTGAAATACCTAGCCATTTTCATCAGGTTATAAACTATGACACACTCTCTCTTCAGAAGACTGTACATTATATATTGGATGGAGGGAAAAGTTTTGATAAAACTTGTACAAAAACACCCTTAGGGTTGTCTCAACTTACTTTATTGTTAATCACATAGTGTCAATTTTGTAAAACTATAATCTAGAGTAGGGATTGAGTGGGTTTTTTCTTTGGTAAGTTTTGTTTGGATTTGAAAAATAAAAAAATTATAAAAGTTAAAATTATGCAGTGAAAAAGTTTGTTTAAAAATTCAGAATAAAAAGTTGAGTAAGTTTGACATTGTATAATATGAGAATTTCTTGTGATTATAAAGTAAAAAACATGTAATATTTTTTAGCTACAATTAGGTAATTAAAGATATGTATATAGTTTTTTTTTAACAGAAGGAATTTGATATTCATTAACAAAAAAATATCTGACAGAGTATATATGTAGTTACAAACTCTTATGTAGTAACAAACTATTACAATTAAGTAATTAAAGGTAAATTTAGTGTTAAATCATGTCTTGTGAAATAATTTGGAAATTTAAAAAAATCACATATTTTAAAATTTTTCATTATTAATTTAATTTTTTATATATTAAGAAATACTACTCATGAATAATAAAACAGCTGTAACATAAATAATATATAATAAAAAAATCATGTATTTTTGGAATAATAAAATAGTTGTAACAAAAATAATATTGAACAAGAAAAACTATGTATATTTGGATGTATGAAAATTTAGATCATTTTGTTAAGTAAAATTTTAAAAGAATAATGGTTATAAACAATTAAAATAATTTTATTAAATAGTTAGTTTAGATCTATATTATTTATGAGAGGGATAAATTCTCTTTTCACTCTAAAATAGGTTTGCATATGAAGACATTTGATCCCTCTTGGCTCTTGTAGATCTAAAGTTAAGATTGATCTAGACCATCTTAATTTCCCCCTTTAAATAGACTATATTCCACATGAATACCATGGGTCAATACCATGGGCTGTTTTTATAGTTTATTATGATGTTATTTTATTACTTTTTTTATTGTATTTTGAACTAGTTAAAATGTTCATTACATTATATCAATATTTTTATTTAATTTACTTTTATTTATATTTTTGTGTAATTTGACATATTCAAAATGTTAAACACGACATTACAACATTTCTATCATACTTTGGTGGAGAGCATTGTGACACAAAAATGTAATATTTAAATATATAAATAGTTATTTTCCCTTTTTATATTGTTTTTTATCCATCTAATGGCCTAAAAAATTTCAATTGTCTAACATGTGATCCAATGACTCAGACATGGACATAATGATAGCTAGGGGAGTTGTTTTCAATGAAGAACACCTTACGGCATAATAAATATTAATATGTAAACATTAATAAAATATTAAAGGTTCATAAAAATAAAGTATTAAACATTAATAAACATAGACATTCATAGAAATAAAATAAATTTAAGCATTCATAGACCTATACATTAATTTTTGAGTATTAAAGATTTAGGTATTAAATATTAAGAAAGATTTAAAGCATTTTAACATTGGTATTAAACATTCCTAAAATCCATTTAAAAATTATTATACATTAATGTTTGAGTATTAAATATTTAAGTATTGAATATTATGAAAGATTTAAATTTTTTTAACATCGGTAATAAATATTCCTAAGATTAAAAATATAACCTATTTCCAACATTTAAATATTACAAATATCGTAAATAAATAATATTAAATGTTTAATATAAAAAATATATATTAACAAAAAAAATATTAAAAAGAATAGATAATTTTTTCAAATATGAAAAATAAAATATTGAATAGATAAATTTAAAAATAAAAATAAAAACATTAAAGTTTAAACACATTTTTAAACATGTACTTATAAATATAAAAATATTAAATATAAAATATTCGGTGGTTGTTTGTTGTGCTCCTCTTGTAAATAATATTGAAGATGCATCTATCTTTACCATCGCTTCTTCCTATAGTTTATTGTATAAAGGGATTTTTATTGTTCTACAATTTTCATAGGCATTCACTGCAATCTTGGTGAGGGCTCGTTTATGCATCTACGATGGGTCTCTCAGGTGGTTCGTAGATCACTGCGACTAACCCTAATATATGTGGCACTTGATATATTTCAAGCAATTTTATGCCGCGAACCCTAATCTATGATGCATTTGATCCATTCTCAGATTATTAATACCTTATGCAATTTTATATCACAATTCTATGAATATTTGAAGTCTTGCATTGGTTCTTCAACATTGAATACAACTATGACACATTTTGGGTGATAACAAGTTCTTCTAAACTTCAATTTTGGGACAGCAGGAGGAAGATTTATATCTGCCAAAGACTCAACCTCCAAGGTGCGGTGACAACCTCACATTGGTTGTGCTTTACAGGTGCACAAGTTCTCACTTACCCTCCTCTTGTTAAGTTTAGTTTTATTACACTGTGACTACTTCCCCTCATATTTTTAAGCCCCCCTCTAGCAAAGGAAGACCAAGTAAAATTAACTTAAATAGTCTCTATGAGTACATTGAGTCTTTATAAGGATGAAGAGAAAAAAGAGAAAATAATTTTAAACTAGAACTAATGACAATGCTTGATAACAACCCCAAATCATTAGAAAATAAAATAACCATGCTTGAAATTGAACTCCAATAAATGAAATGTGAAATTCAAGAAATAGAATATAGTAAACAAACAATGGTTAAAGAAAATGACACCTTGAAAAGCGAGATTAAAAATATAAAATAACAACTACATAATCACTCAGACCTAAATAACATAGGAAATAACTTAGTGATTAAATCCATCAAAGGGTAAATTAATAAATTAATTATTCTCGACCAAGAATGCCAAAAACAAGCCTTAAATCTTATATTTGTGGTTATGGAAGAACAAAACAATGGTAGCACATTAGAAATGGTTAAAGAACAATTAAAAAAAATCTCAAATTGAAGCAACCTATCTCACGGAAGAAATAAGGGTCAGAAAGATACTTGAGCATAAACACAGAATAATCCATGTCAAGTTCAATTTTCATGAACATAAATTGGATATAGTCAGGAAATCCCCAAGCCTGAAAGCATCAGGAATCTTCATAAATGAGGATATCATTCCAGAATACCAAGATGAACTTAGGAAAGAAGCCCAAAAGTTCAAGGATGAAAGAAATTCCAGGAAATGGGAAATCATTAGGAATAGGAAAACTATTATTAGAGATAGAGTATCAAGCACGAGTGATAAATAGGGATTTGCATCACTGCGGGTCCTGTTCTGGAACTGTCATGGATTTCCATGGTGTAAAGGCCCTATGTTAAGTTTGATACCAAGTGATATTGACATTATTGTCTTAGTTAAAACATGGGAGCATAATGAATCTAGGGCCGCTCACCTCAACGGTTTCACTATTTGGTCTGGTTGGAATAATAAATCCTCTCGGAGGGGTTTTAGTGGTATAGCTTGCTATATAAGGAACAATTTTTCCACTCACATCCAACTTCATAAAATAGACCTCTTCAATGAATACATTTGGATTGAAATTTCTGATTCTACCACCAATATGATCTTTCTTGAAATCTATTATTTCGCTCCCGTCAACTCTACATCATATAAGAAGAACAACCTGGATAAGAATTGTCCTTTCAATTCTTTAGAAAAAAAATATTCAACCTGAGAAATTATGGTAATATCATTTTACTCAGAGACTTTAAGGATATAAATACTACTAACCAAGTCATTACATTAAGTAAAAACTGTAACCCTGACCAACTGTGGCTTGATGAATATAGTAACTTAGCTAATAAATTCAAGAGAGAATATGAAGACATTATCGAGACCTTATTCGGCACTGAGCTACTCAAACTTTGCAGTTCCCGAGACCTAATTATTTTTAATGGTGTTAACAAGTGGCCCCTCTCCGATTAGATGACATGTTTCCATGCGCTGGGTAGCAGTGTCATGGATTATACAATTTTTGACATCCTCATCCTCAACCATATTACAAAATTTGAGTTTCTTAATGGACTCAAGCCTGAATCTTACCACTGACCTCTGTCTTTATTCCTCAATCTTGTTGTGCATACCACCCACATGCATGACTCCAATGAAAGAAAAATACACATTCGCTTTGATAGAAGTAAAACCAACCTCTTCTTAAGGGATTTAGAGAGGGATTCAGGCCCCATGAATTATAATAATAAAATTGATCAAATTTATTACAATTTCACTACTATCATTTCCAACACCATTAGAAAGTTTTCTAATGAGATTTCATTTAATAAGTCTAATAGAACTTCCAATCCATGTTATGAAAAAGATTTCAAAATGGCTAGGAAAGCGATCAGAGACGCCCGTAATGAAATCATTAAGCCACAGAATATCAATGTATACAAAAATAACATCAAGAGGAATAAAATATCATATATTAATAAAATATAATATTATCTTCACCACCTTTCTAAAGTCACGCCCAAAAAACTTCAGTGGAATTTTCTTGTCCATAAAACCAAAGATAACCATTCTATCCCTTTAGAAAATTGGGAAAAGTATCTTAAGAATTTGTATGACTCTTTAGACACTAAAGGCACCACCTTAATCACTCCAATTAGGGAGGATGTATTCTCTCTTGAGGACATTGAGTGTAGTGTTAATAAGCTTGCTAATGGGAAAGCTAAATATATTGAAGGATACCAAGATGAGATCCTTAAAATTGGAAGATCTATCCTCATTCCTTATCTCCAAAAGCTTCTCAATTTAGATGTAACACATGGCTTCCTTTGGATTTAGATGCAAAGCCTTATTGTACCTATATTTAAAAATGGGGACAACAGTGTTCCATCCAACTACAGGACCATTATGGTTAGCCATATCCTAGCCAAGCTTTATGGGATCATTTTAGAGAAGAATCTTAGCTTTTGGCTTGAAAGCCAAGAAAGAAGAGCTAAAGGGCAAGCTGATTTTAGGATACATCACTCGAATACTAACCATGTGGTCACTCTTAGAATCACTGCGGAGGAATGTCGCAATAGTAAATATGATCTCTTCTATTTCTTTGTGGACTTTAGAAAAGATTTCAATACTATCCCACGAGATAAAAATTGGGAGAGACTTAAAGAGATCATGGTCTCTCCTGAGCTAAGGATTATTGTGATCTGGCTCTACAAGACCATCACTGCCAAGCTTAAGACCAACTAGGGGTGGTATAAATACATTAAATGAAATATTGGAGTTAAGAAAGGGTGTCCCCTATCCCCCTACACTTTTTGGCATATACATCGATAAGATATAGGAGTGTCTCAAATTTGCAGGGTGCAAGGGCACCAAGCTTGTTGGTGTTCTCATTATTCTTCTCCTCTATGCCAATGATATTGTTCTTCTTGCAAAAATCCATGATGAAATTTACAAGCAGCTCTAGATCTTCATGACTACTGCTCTAAGATGGGTATGACAATTAATTCCGACAATACTAAAGTGATTATCATTATATCCAAGAAGATCACCCATGGTAGTTTTGTGTATAATAACCAGTGCTTAGAGCAAGTTTCTTCTTATAAGTATTTGGGCATTGAATTCCCTCATTATCTCAACTGGAATTATAACATCGAGAAAATGATTATTGGGGGCTGGAAAGCTTATTATAAGCTTGAAAAAAATTGCAAGTCGGTGGATATTTACATTTAGAGTAAAAAAAGGTTCCTCTTTGAGACCATTGTCACCCATGTTCTCTTATGCAGCTATGAAGTTTGGGGTCGCAGTATATCCAGAGAGTCATGGAGGAAGATTGAGATGATTCAAAAGAAATTCAAACCTACAACCTTAATATCTATGGAAATACTCCCTATCTTATCCTCTTGATCGAATCTAGTTTGTCCCCCATTGAAATTACGGCTATGTTTAGATATCTAACATATAAGAAGATGCTTGACAACATTGAAAAAAAAAGGCTCCCTAAAATTGCTTCTAACTGTACTCAAAAACCTCACCTTCGCCTCAAGTGCGAGTGGCATAAGGATGCCCAGTCCTAGATCAACCATTGTGGAATTAAGGAGGAAATTAGTATGGGAAGCAAGGATACTATAAGGAAGTGATGAACCCCAACCTTGATAATTTGAATTATATCTCTTCGTTGTCCAGCAATAAGAAAAAAATGAGCATCGATAAGATAAGAAATAATCCTAATGAGCTTCGGAGTGAGATAGGGAAATGGTATATTCCCAAGACCCCTTGGAATGATAGAATCTGTTAGATTCACGATTCCAAGCAGGTGGAGAATTAAAATCACTTCCTTTTAGACTTCCCAACTCTTACTCACTTTTCTCTCAATTCCCTACCATATTCCACACTTTCAATCTTCTTGACATATTAATCCAACCCACCTATAGTGATCTTGGGGCACTTATTTCCCTTCTCTTTGACCATAGAAACAAGATGTTGAAAAATAAAACTTATATTCTTTCTCCTCTCTTAAGGTCCGATAGACTGCATTAGTCTTAACAGACGGTAACCATCATAATCATATATAATTGAGATATAAATTTAAGAAAGTGAGACAGTAAAATAATATATTAATTGAAATTTATATATATTGAATATGAAATATTTAAAATAAGGATTGAAAATATTTAACTTTGAAAAAATAATCAAATAGAATAAAAAAAAATTGAAATCATTAAAATTTAATAGAATATGATTTTTTTTTTGAAAATTTCAAAATATATAAATATCAAATAAGGACAAGTGAAATATATAATATGAAACCTTTTATTTCAAAAGAAAACAAAATATTTAAAAATGAATTTTCATAAAAATGAATTTTTAAAATGAAATGTAAATTGAGAAACTTATATATCAAATATTAATATTCAAAATTGAAATTGAATATAAAATATAAGGATCATATATTGGGAATTAAAACATTTTAATATTATGCTCTAATAACATTGTTAATTTCTTTTCAAAAATGCAAAGAACGAAGTGATGCTGACAAGAAGGCGTTACTTCTGGTCTGTTGGAAGATGGCTCGATTTCATTAGTGCAGGTGGAGGAAGGGTACTCGAAACTAAAACGATTTAGGTGGTAGAAATTTATATTGGTAGAGCCCATGGAAAATTTTAGGGGCTAATATTCGCAGGTGGGCTAATTTTCCTTGTTTTTCCCAAAAAAATGATTCGCCAATTTCCATTTTCTTTAAAATTGATTCGCCCAAATTTTATAGTATACAAATATTATACCCTAAAAAATTCCAAAATTTATATATAATAATATAGAATAATTAGAAACCTAAATATTTTTACATAATATGATAAAAAAATTTACAATTTCCATATTGGGGACTTGTAAAATTTGCCAAGGTTTCTAAGCTTTAAAATAAACTTCCATCCTTAAAATTTTCACTGGTAGAGTGGTGTTCTATAATGACATATTTCTGCATGTTCCTTTGGTTTGGCTTCTATTATGCGGTTTTGTAGCATTTCTGGGTCGTTGGAGAATGTTGGTCGACTCGATTTCAGATGGTGTGAATTGTTGGTTAGGATAAATTGTTGAGATTTTCCTCTACTGTTCTACGAGCTAAAAAGGTTAGCCACCCTTCCTATGTTTTTATTTTTGCAATATGAATTGTGAAGAAAAAAAATAATTTGTTTTTAAAAAATGTGTTGTAAAGGGAAATTTTCTCTAGGTGGTCTAAATGTAAGGTTTTTCAATAATAACTAGGTGGACATAAGGTATTCATATTGTTAACGAAATGAATTAAGAGAGCACATTTGGTTGATTTTCCATAGAAATAGGCTGACACTAAATGACCACGCTTACATGTTGGAATTTACTCGCAACCACCACCATGAATAAGCAGTGATGCAACCCATTATCCCATCAATTTTGTGTGCAGAAGGACAAGAAGTAGATCCAATATCCAGAGGTGTTTTCATGCAAAACAACAAACCGAGTACTGCAGGCCATCCTCTAAGTTTAATTCTTACTTAGCCATATTCACCTACCTTTCTAACCCTCAACTTTTATGCTTTACTGCACTTCAGAGATCTTAAGACTCAAGTCATAAACCCTTACCACAGTTATGTTATTCTACCGCCGATGTGACATCCAATGGGACCCACCTTATACCTTATCGCATGGACCAAATTTTTGTTTTGCGTTCATTTCTTCGTATTTCGTTACTGCACTTATGAAAATTTAGCCGCACCATAGAGTGCACTTCGCATTGTTTACCACTTAGCTTCCTGCAATCCACAAGTTAAGTTATTTAACGTGCGATGCGATCGTGCTATCGCACAATGCATTCAAAATACTTTAAATTTTCCATAAAGCACCCACATCAAATGTTATATGTTTAGGTGTGCGATCATGCCATCGCACATCGCACCCAAAAGGTTTTGTGTTTACCATTAAAAGTTCTGCAAAGTAACATATTTGCATTGTGATGTGATATCCATCGCACATCGCAATCGCACAGAATTATGTTTATCATTCAAACCGCCCGTACGCTATGATAATTGATTTGCGATGCGACGGTGCCACGTCACTTCACATTCTAACAAACTTAAGGTTATCTGTGTTCATGGCAGTTAAAGTTTAAGATTGTCAATCTGCGATCTACGATAATGAGCCGGATGTAATGAGGACTCGGAGCCAAAATATATAAATTTTGAAATCCGCTAGTATGTGTTTTGAACACGTTTTACGTGTTTTCATGTATAAACAAGAATACGGCCTGCATGCCGATTTAATGAATATATGGGTCCTTTGATGGCCTAGGGACAAATGGTTGTTGAACGTCTATTCAACAATTGAATTGCAATGATTAGATTTAGGTTTTATAGGTTTCGAACTTTTTTATATAAGAAAAATGTGATTTACTTATGAGAGTTGTTGAATAGAAAAATGAATTTCGTTCCTCTCCTGTGTATTACGCTGTCTGTGTATGACAATTATTTTTTCCACATGTTGTTTGTATTCTCTGTGTTGTGGGGGAGCATCCCTCTGGTTATTGATTTTTTTCAATATTTTGAACATGGTACCGAAGCATGTCTAGGCTCTTATTCAAGGAAGCATGAGTTGGCTCTCTTTGTTGTAGAAGTTGTAAGATTGGTTTGAGAAGCAGTTTTCTGTAGCAGTGAGAAATCTTATGTTTTATACAGTCAAGAAGATTGTTTGTTTAACACAGTCACCATGGAAGCAGCAGGAACAAGCCTGGAAAATCCCCAACTACCACAGTTTAATGGGAAGAACTGTGATTATTGGGCCATTACAATGAGGGCCCTGTTTGTTTCACAAGATATATGGGAGCTGGTGGAAAATGGCTTTCCAGAACTAGCAGATGCAACAACACTGATTGTTTTGACAGCAAAAGAAAGAGACTTGTTGAGAGATAATAAGAAGGACTCCAGAGCCCTCTTCTATCTCTAAAAACCAATACATGAGAGTATATTCCCAAGGATTGTAGCAGCAAAAAATTCTAAGGACGCGTGGTATATTCTCAAGACAACCTATTAAGGCATGGAGAAAGTGAAGACATCAAAGCTACAAATGCTGAGGAGATATTTTGAAACTCTCTGTGTGAAAGAGTTTGATAACATAGACTCATTCTTCACACATGTGATTGGGTTAGTTACCCAGATAAGGTGTCATGGAGAGATACTTGAGGAAATAAGAATAGTGGAGAAAATCTTGAGAAGTATACCTTCAAGATTTGATGCCATAGTAGTGGCAATAGAAGAGACAAAGGATCTCTCAAAATTTTCAGCGGATGAGCTTTGTGCATCCCTAATTTCTCATGAACATAGAATGAATAGAAAAAAGAACTCCTAATTGGAGCATGCATTCAAGACACAAATGTATTTTTCCCGAGGTAGAGGTCAAGGAAGATCGAACTACCGAGAAAAAGGAAGAAGCCCACAGAGAGGTGGAAGAAACAACCCTGCAAGCACAAGTAGAAGGGGGAGCAACCGGAACTCAAGCGAAGGCTCAAGAAAAGTCAAGCACAAGGACAAAGGTATGATAAACCCCAAGTCCAATATCATTATTGTAAAAATTATTGGCATTATTCCAATGAATGTAGAAAGAAACAAAATGACATGAATAATATGCAAAATGTTAATTTTGCAAAAGAATGTCAAAACTAGAGTAATGTGCTTTTAACATGTAATGTAGCACAATAAAAACATGAAGATTTATGGTTCTTCGACTCAGGTTGTAGTAACCACATGACTCAAAACGTAACAATGTTTTCCAATCTTGACGAAGATGTGAAATCTGAAGTGACAACAAGGACTGATAGTAAATTCTTTGTCACGGGAAAGGAAGAGTCTCAATACTGACAAGAAAGGGAGAAAAGAAATTTGTTCCAAATGTCTATTATGTACCTGGCCTGAAATGTAATCTTCTGAGCATTGGACAGCTCGTGAACAAGGGCTACAATGTGTTTTTTAAGAATAATGTGTGTACTATCATGGACATATCTCCAAGTAAAAGGGTGATTGTAGAAGTTCACATAAAAAAGAATTTGATGTTTCCTCTCACGCTTAGAACAAACTTGAAAGAAGGAGGTGTGGTAGTAGCAGTCACACAAGAGTTCTTTCAAGAAGAAGTGAAAGACAAAAACTGGTTATGGCATTTGAGATTTGGACATCTCAACTTTGGAGGCCTGAATCTCTTGCATAGAAAAGGAATGGTAAAATTTTTACCACTCATTGAGAAACCAGAGAGCCTATGTGAAGGCTGCATCTTGGGAAAACAAAATAGAGAAGCATTCCAAGTAGGAAAGAGTATAAGGGAAAAATAACCCTTAGATATCGTCCACTCAGACTTGTGTGGACCAATGCAAACACCATCTTTAGCTGACAGTCACTATGTCTTGACATTTATAGATGATTATACAAAAAATACATGGGTTTATTTCTTGAAACAGAAGAGTGAAGTGTTTGAACAGTTCTACCACTTCAAAGCTCTTGTTGAGAAGCAGAGTAGGCACTACATAAAAGTGCTGAGAACTGACATAGGTGGAGAATATATCTCCAAATATTTCCTACCTTTCTGTAGGGAAAATGGAATACAGAAGTGGTTTACCACAAGATATACACCACAACAAAATGGTGTTTTTGAAAGGAAGAACAGAACCATCATGGACATGGTCAGAAGTATGTTGAAGGAAAAACACTTTCCAAATTAGTATTGGACAAAAGTTGTCAATTGTGCAACATATATTTTGAATAGATTCCCAACCAAAGTTGTTATGAACAGAGTTCTAAAAGAAGAATGGAGTGGAATAAAGTAGTTTGTCACTCACATGAGAGCATTTGGATCTGTGGCATATGCACGTGTCCCAGATCAATTAAGAATGAAGTTGGACAGCAAGGGGGAGAAATGTATCTTTTTTGGATACATTGATGAATCAAATGCCTAAAAACTCTATAATCCATCCACCAAGAAAGTTATAATCAGCAGAGATGTGCAGATCATTAAAGAATAAGCTTGGGATGGAAGCTTAGAGAAGACATTGAATGTGAATACATGTATGTCTCACAAAGAGAAGGAGGAATGCACAACAACAAATAATTCCTCCATGGTGGCTCCTCCACCTACACAAGCACAAAAAACCACACCACAAGGAAACAAAACAGCTTTGAGAAATCAAGGAATTATTTCTCCAAACACACCACATGGATTAGAAGCTACCTCAAGTTCAAGTGGAACTCTAAGCACACCAAGAAGACCAAGATTCAGAAATTTGAGTGAAATTTATGAGCAAAAAGTTGATAATAATAATGGTCTAAATTCATTATTCGCTTTGTTTTTTCATGTTGATAACCCAATTCATTTTGAAGATGCAGTAAAAGAAGAAAAATGGTTTGAAGAATTGAATGAAGAGATTGGTGCGATAGAAAAGAATGACACATGGGAGTTAGTGGACCTCCCAAAAGGTAAAGAACTCATTGGAGTAAAATGGGTCTATAAGACCAAGAGAAATGTTGAAGGCAAGATTGAAAGGCATAAAGAAAGACTTGTTGTTATCACTCAAATTTTCCTTGAAGTTGTTGGGAAGAGGTAAGGAGTCCAAGGTAACCACAAACCAACTTTTAGGTACAGAATCTAGCCAATCTGTACCCAGAGAGGGCTCTTTCTGTAAAATTTAGGTTTGTTTTAGAAGATATTAGACTAGTTATAAAGTACAAGGGTTTTAATTGAGTTCGGGTGATGAAATTCAATAGCTAAGGGTAATATTGAGTAATTTAGGCCACTGGGCTAATGGAATCAAAGAGGATAACTTAACTGGATTAAGTCTCTTAACAAAAGATGGTTTCACAGGGCAAGATAATCAAACAGGGAACAATTATAGATCTAACGTGAATGGGATGAACTCAAATAGATGAAGGGAAATTAAGACTCCTTCAACACATTCAAAAGAGAGAAATTGAGTGATTATTAATAAAGATCAATTAAGTATTATTTACTAAATAATCAAAATGCTTAAACTAGAAAAACAGGAGCAATTAAGAATTCACTGTTTAAACCAGTTCAGAAGAAAACATTTAGAATAACAACGATTAAAATCAGATTACACTTAAGCACTTTCTGATTTATTCCTTTTCGTTAATCATTCAAAAATGAAACACAGATGATATATTAAACAAATATAAAGACTTCAACACATAAGAGATAGATGACTTATTGATTCGTAGTCTTACACAAGAATCCTGTAAAAATTCTTTCGCATCAATTCCTCATCCAGCTAGCCACACAAAATTTCTCCAATAGCACTTTATTCCAAAATATTCAATGTTACAGCAAAGTCTAAAAAATCCACCCCTCAATATTCCAATTGAGGTAGTATTTATACAAAAAGTTCTAAAAAATATCTCATAACAACTTGAGATATAATCTAGGATGACTTATAAGTATTTTACAACAAACTAGAGATAGATGGTCTCGTAGATAAGAGAAATGATAATTGATGTTGTGTTGTTTCCTTCTTTTGAGAATGTGCTGGAGGTAGGCCCTATGATTTGGCTTGCTGCTGTCCTCTTCAGTAATTCTGTGCTGGCTGCTCTGTTTAACTGATATTCTTTAACTGCACTGATACTCTTTTATCCTTTTCTACATTAAGAGGAGTTTGTAAAATTGATATTTCTGCCACATTGGTCTGAGTAGGAGCAATCTGTACATGACCCTGTTCTTTAGAATTTTCAGGTTGTTCTGTCATTGTAAATTTCTTGGTAACTTGTATATCAACCTCTTTCTCTTTTCCTTTAGATGCTACCATAGCCAATGCACTGATTTCCTGTAAATTTTGTTGAGAAGTCCCAGTAGAAGAAGAACCAATACCTGGTATTTGTACCTGTTTTATGGGAACTAAACAGTGATGAAAATAGGTGTTGGTTATGGCGGATGAACTCTGAATTACTCGACTACAACTTTCTTCGGCAAGGTAACGATTGGCAAACTTCGACAGTTGATTTCGAAATTTGTTGCATGGGACACTGGTCGCTGTATGAAATAATGTGAAAATGACGCGGGTTCTTTTGTTTTATTCACAAAGTCAAAGGTTGGCAGGTTTTTTATTTATTTTTTAATGGATGACATCAGCAAGTATGGAGGCTTTGTCACGGGAGGCAGGCGGTAAGTGGTTTCCATTGCACATCTTTTGGGGAAGAGTGGTTTTTAGCGGAGGGCTAGCGATTCCATACGATGGATGACGCGTGGCGCGACACTATTCAGAAAAATGCTTGGCCATCACGCATTAAATTTCAGACGAGGATGGGCAGCGATATGGACGACAACCATAGATCTTGAGTTGATAGATCGAATGCTCATCGGGAAAGGAAGATGACGGGGAATTAAAATGGCGAGCCCAATGCAATTTATTAAAAATAATCACATCAGGGACTATTTGATTGGAAGATTAGGTTATTAATTAACCTGGAGGGTTAATTAATCCCTTATTTATATGACGGAGGGTTTGTTTTATTTATTAATTGGAAATTTCAACCAATTAATGAATTTAAATAAATATATGGTTATTTTTCAACCAACGGGGCGGGATATATATTATATGGGAATTATTTAAATAAATACGGGGGAAAAAGGGAATTTACATAGGGATTTAAATAATAAGTTAAAAATTAATATGGAAATGAATGAAGCACTAAGTGTAAAATATCAAGGTAATGTATTTAACTTATGGTTTTATGAATAGGGTTTTTATGAAATATTGCATGGTTTTCCTAAGTAAAATGGGATTTTGCTTAGGAAAAGATTTTTTAGAAGTGAGTGAATGTCATGATGAATGATTTTAAGTACTTAGGATTTTCAAATTATTGGGCCGAGGGTCTGGTTCCTCCAAAAGTCAAGGAAATGCCTTGAGCCCCTCTAATTTTCAAATGCCTTGGTACTTAGGGGAAATTAGTGAAATTTTTAGGGAAAAATGAGAAGGGAAGTTAATAATTTGACTTTCCTTTGTTTGAAATTCTTTCAGTGTAGTGTCTGCCTTAGCACTTGTGATGAAAGTAAAGATTTAACACATCTAGAGTCATTATCCATCACATGTAATTCTGCAACAACATCTACCTACCCTACCTACTTTACCCTACAATTTTTCTTTTTTATTAGGGTGCACTTAAACTGGCAAACCCTCATCACACTTTTTCTTTTACATCTAAAAATCTATCTAATTCTAACCTTATTACATCCAAGGGCTTAGATTAAACTGTTGAGCTCCTTTTATTTACTCTACCTATCTACTTATCTGCCAAGATTAAACAGTTTGGTCAGATTTTATTCTCTATCTCTAAAACATAAAATTGAAAGATGAACTAGCCAAACTTAAACAGTTTGACTATTCATAAATTGTGGCATAAATTACAAGTTGCAAACAATTTTATTTATTACATAAGAGCAAAAAGTGGTGGCATTTAGGCTTTCACACTTTCCTTGGCTTTTCTTTTGGTGGGGTTCATTTTCTTTCAATTTTTTGGCCATTTAATTCTTTTCACCCTTTGATTTTTCTTTTAGGGTATACCCTCTTTAAATTTTTTAAATTTTTTGATTTTTTGACAATATGGAAAACCTTTGCAACAAGAAAAGGTATTAAGATATTGCATAGCTCATCAAGTCAATCATGATATATGACACCTATTGGTATAGGAGTCTAACACTTGCTCCACTTGGGGATGGCTTTGCCTGGTGAAAAGTCAAGAACAAAAGGTCAACTACCCTTAGAATGATTTTGACTGAACCATGGAATCTTCTTCTGCTTTTTGCTTTATTATATGTATGATAGTAATACTTATGAAGCTTAGGGCATTCTCATTGGGCTTCAACTCCAGTAAGTTACTATCCACTCCAAACTGATACATTACAAAGGATATATTATGTACAGATTAAAAATCAGGATATCCTAATAAATAGGATCAAATTAATGTTTCAACATTCGACCATTGACTGGTCCTTCTTCAGTTTCTGTACCATCCAAGTTTTTCAGAAAATATGTATTATTTCCTTATAAAGCATGAATAATATAAGGTCCTTTCCATAGGAAGTCAAACTTCCCATGTTTTCCCTTATCTTCTCTTCTAGAATCCCATCTTAAAACTTTGTTTCCCAGTTGGAAATCTTTTGTCTTAGTCCTTTTATCAAATATCTTCTTTAGTTTCTCCTGCAATACTTGGGATCTTTGATAAACTTCCTCTCTGGTCTGCTTCAAATTGATAGTTTGATTTATTCTCCTTTGAAAATCATTGGGTTCAACCTGAGCTTCTTGAAGTAATTTCATGACAGGAACTCCTAAAGATGAAGGAAATACAACCTCAATACCATAGACTAACTCATAACGACTAGTTCCAATAGATTTTTTGGTGGTGAGTCTGTCTGCCCATAGTGCATTTATAAGTTTCTTGTGCCAATTTTTCTTATTTTCCTCCAATAATTTCTTAATAATATTAATGAGACTCTTGTTGGAGGATTCAGCCAGTCCATTACCCTGAGGGTAATAGGCTGTGGAATGGCCTAATGTGATATGATATTTATTACAGAAACTTATCATCTTCTTAGATTTGAAGGCCGCAGCATTATCAGTTATAATTTTCTCAGGACAGCCAAATCTTGATAATATATTGGTTTCTAGGAATCCTATGATCACAGTGTCATTGGCTTGTCTGGAAGGAATTGCTTCAATCCATTTAGTAAAATAGTCTGTGGCAGTGAGGATCCATTTGTGTTGGCCAGAAGAAGGAGGATGGATTTCTCCAATGAAATCCAGGCCCCATTGTTGGAAAGGTTTTTCAGTGGAAATTGGTTTCAAGGGTAAAGGTAATAGTTTTCTCTTGCCTTCAAAAATTTGACATTTATGGCAAGCAGTGACAAATTTCTTTACATCAGAGAACAAGGTTGGCCAATAAAATCCAGCTCTTAGGATCTTATCTGCAGTTGATTTCCAATAAAGGTGTCCACCACAGTCTCCTGCATGGAATTCATTGAGAGCCTTGTCAGCTTCATCTTTTAACAAAAAATTCAATAGGATGTCATCATAATTTTTCAAAAAGATAACATTATCTAAAATAAAAAACTTTAAAGATGTCATCTTTAAAAACCTTTTCTTTGTTCTGGATAACACTGGAGGAGCTTGTAGGTTTATCAATACATAAATTATATTAGCATACCAAGGTGAATCTAAGAAGGCCTGGCTAACTTGTGGAGTCGCCACCTCTTGTTCGTCATCCAGTTCATTAATATCCAGGGCTTGGCAATTTTTTTCTGTCATGAGTTGAGCCAACCCCTGTCCTTTTGTAAGCTTTGTAGGTTTTATTTCAATATCATACTCTAATATGGTAGCAATCCATTTACCTCTTTTGCCCTCAATTCCATCTTGAGTTAAGATGTCTTTGACAACAGCATTTGGTACATAGGCTATCACATGGGAATACAATATATAGATTCTAAAATCTTTAATGGCTTTTACGAGTGAAAAAGCTTGTTTTTCCATGATGTTGTATTTAATGATGCATCCCTTAGTGCTTTACTAAAAAAGGCTATAGGTTTTTCACATCCTTCAACATCCTTTTTCAATAAAATAGCTGCTACAGTATGTTTTGATGCAAATGAAAATATTATGAAGTCTCTATCAAATTGTGGACTGGTAAGAACTGGTGTTCTAGTCAAAGAAATTTTAATTTCTTCAAATTCTTGTTTTGCTTCTACTGTCCATTTAATACTTGAATACTTTCTTAACATATTAGTAAGAAATCTAATTAATTTAGCTAAGCTAGATATGAATCTTCTCAAAAAATTGATTTTTCCTATGAAAGCTTGAAGTTCTTTAACATTTCTAGGGTGAGGTATCTATAATATAGCTTCTATTCTAGCAGGATCAATTCAAATACCATCTTTGGAAATGATATGGCCCAAAAGTATACCTTCTTCAAGACCAAACAAGGACTTTTTTGGATTCAAAGAGATACCATACTTTTTGCATTTTATGAATACTTGTTTGAGATGGTCCAAATGCTGCTAATCTGATTTAGAAAAAACAGTTAAATCATCCAGATATATAACAATAAAGTCATGAATTTCTTTTGCAAACGCAATGTCCATTGCTCTTTGGAAGGTTTCTCCAGCAGTTTTAAGTCCAAATGGAATTTTAACGTACTTGAATGTACCTCATGGTGTTGTAAAAGTTGTTTTTTCCTAGTCATCAGGATGAACCAGTATCTGGTTGTATCCTAAGAACCCATCTAACAGAGAAATCCTTGAAGCACCTACTACCGTTTGTAAAATGTGATCCAGTTTAGGCAAAGGGTAATTATCCTTCAAAGAAACCTTATTAACATTTCTTAAATCAACACATAATATGATCTCTCCAGTTTTCTTCCTAGCAGGTACTAAAATAGACACCAACTCTAAAAATCTAATAGGAGCAATTATCCCTGCTTCATACATTCGTTTGATTTCTTTTTCAATTAAAGGTAACAGTACAGGGTTGATTCTTCTGAGTTTCTGCTTAAATGGTTTCTGATTTTCTTTCAGAGGTATTGTATGTTGAATTATAGAGGTATCATATAATTTCAAGTCTTCATAACTCCAGGCAAATACATCTTGGAATTCTCCTATTAATTCAACATATTTTGGTTTTTGATCAAGAGGCAAAGATTTAGATAACTTTATTATTTCAGGATTTTCTTCAGTCCCTAGATTATATTCCTCAATATTAGCTTTCAATGGTTCCATTTTGGGTTTCTTTGGAATATAATTAGAGTTGAAAGATCTTCCAAAGGAGTTAATCCTTTAGGAAAATGATTATCTTTCAAATTAATGATTTCAAATTCATATTCTATAATCTCATCAACCTCCATTTGTTTAAGGTCCTGAATTTTTTTTTTGGTGAACTTCGTTGGATGAAGAATTTGAGTTGCACTTTCTTCTGAAATGTGTGATTCTTTTTCATTTATTTGATCAAATTCAATGACTGTATCTTCATCTATGTTACTGTTAGAAAATTCATTTTCCAGAGTTAGAAAATTGTTAATCTGATGGTCATTTGCAAACACTTGCCAATTCTCTAAATTGTATGGTATAGCAGGTCTGTGTCTAATCTCAGTTGTGAACTGATGATTAGGCTCGAAATGTAATTTACAACTGCTAGCAAACATTGCAAGACTATAAGCATGCAACTTTTTTTTTCTTGGGATTTTAGCAAGCTGAGCCTCTAAAAAAGTATTGAGAATCTCTACAATTGTTCCTCTATATTCTCTTAATCTAGAATCTTTTGATAGAAAGTCACCATTGATCTGTTGAATGATTAAATCAGAATCTCCGATGACAGATACTCTAATTGCCCCTAATTTTTTGACAAGTTTAAGCCCTAACAAAAGAGCTTCATATTCTGCCATATTATTAGTGGATTTAAAGTTCAATCTGTAAGCATGGCCTTCAGCATGATCATTTTCAAGGTTGTGTATCCAAATTCCAGCTGCTCCTCCTAAATTATTGACTGAACCATCAAGTTATAAATGCCAAAGAATTTCATGTTCATAATTTGTATCAAGCATTTCAGGAACTTTCTTAACAGTGAGATCTGATTTTTTACTTTCTTCTGGTTTTTCTTGGGTATCTAATGTTTCTTTTACCTTAGATATTTCCTGGATTTGAACACTAGATTTTTGATTTGCAATTTCTTTTGGTTCTGTTGCTGGAACTTCTAATTCAGTGGGAAGATCATATTCAACATTATAAAGAATAAATGAGTCCATATCAGAGTGTACTGAGTAGATGGGGAAATTTTCAGGTTTCTCCTGACTACTGACTACATATTTCATCAAGTTTTCTCTGTATAGTCTCTTAGGTTGGCCGAACACTGAAATAGTATCATATGACATATCCAATTGAAGAGATCCTCCGAGCTTTGCACCCCAAGATCTGGACAATAGCATACCATATTTTGGAGGAATATCTGCTACTACTATATCCATCAAAATTATTTTTGCAGGGTATTGAACCAATGAAACACACAAGTCTTTGATTAATCCTAAACATCTCACCTGATTAGAGTCAAAAGAAAAGAGATCTTTGTATGGTCTGGTGATGTCTAGGTTTAATCTCTCCATTACCGCTTTGGGCATCAGATTGTGAGATGCCCCAGAATCAAGCATGGCATTATGAAGTATTTTATCATGTATATTCAAATTCACATAGAATGGAGGAGTTCCTCTACTTCCTCGTTTTCCATTTACTTCAGGGCAAAATAATAATCTAGGTTGATCATCGAAAACATTTACTGAGCCATCACTTCCAGTAATATTAAGTGATCTATTGATTTGACTTTGGTAGACATCATGTTTAGCTAATTCAGACAATGGAACAACTATTTTTAATTTTCCTACTTCAGCTTCCAGATTAAAAGGTTTTTCAGTATGAGTTCTTGTATTTCAAACAGTTGGATTTTCTTTTTCTTCTGTGTTTTCAGTATTTTTCTCCTTTTTAGGAGTGGCTTTGTGTGCTGAAGTTGTTTCAGAATCAACTTTTGGAGGTTCCTCTACATTTCCTTTGGGAGGAAGAGTATTGGAAAGTTGTCTGTTATTCAGTTGAGTGTCGAATACATCTTCAATTATTGGGTTGGCAGGATTAGGATCTGATCTAGAAAGAATATGTACAGGGGTAGTATTGGTTTTACCTTTGAGGGCCTGTTTTATAGCTTTCTGATTACTTGTTTCCGGAACATCAATTCTTCTGCTCCTCAAATTATATTGCTTGTGAACTTCGTAAATGGTTGTATCATATCCTTCCTTAAAATCAAATGATTCTCCTAAATGGGTTTGAAATTGCTTAAGAAAATGGGCTTCTTGATCCTCTTGGGTTAAGAAAATTTCTGGTTCATTCTCGCGTTCAGTAAAATTGTTTATTTGAACATCTTTAGTTGGTTCCTCAGAAGTTGAGACTTCAATATAATTTTCCTAGAATGGGGGCCTAATATTTTGGCCAGGACCAGTTTTTCCAGTATTTTGATTTTGGTTCCTTCTCAAGTTTGGATTTCTCATAGTATTGTTCGGTTGACCATCCCAAGGAGACTTCTTCTCAATTGTTTCTACTCTATCTCAGAGCCTTTCCATTCCTTTGATAATAGCATCCAGATTCTTTTCAAAAGCTGTGGGTTCTTCGTTTAAAGGCATTCTCCTTTCAGCTCTGGCTCTAGCTCGTTTCTCTATCAGGTTGGCCTCAACACTAACAAATATACTTTGCATTTCTTCTAAAGTTTGAGGAGCTCTTTCCCTAAGCTGATACGCCATATCAGAATCAAATCCATCAGGGAATTTGATTAATACTGAATCTAGAGGAGGTCTAATATTTTGGGGAATAACATTGTAAGCCTCATTGAACCTGGTGACGTAATCTTGCACAGTCTCATTTGTTCCTTTCTTTAGTTTTCCAAATTCTAATAAGATTTGAAGAGGATCTTTCTTCTTTTCCCATATGTTTAAAGATGATCTATAAAGAGCTTGTAAGTCAGCAACACTGTTTGTAGGAAGGGCTCTAAACCAGGTTCTGACTTCTCCAGTAAGACTTTGGAAAAATATTCTCATTCTTACATCATCAATATCTATTTCATAAATTTCAAAATAATCTGTCATATTTTTAGTATGTTGTTGTGCAGTGTAGGTTCCAGAACCATCAAAAGGAGTGATTTTACTTTGGTAATCTTGAGGCATAGCCCCTAGATTAGCAGGAAATACCAAAGGAGCATATCTATTTGCCATTGCAGGAGGTAGAGATGAAATAACAGGTGAGTTTGGTCTATGAGTGGTGGGTGGAGGAGTAGAAGGGGTAGTTTGAGGTTGAGATGTTTCAGGAAATGTTGATGAACTTGGAGAAGCTGAAGTGATCAAGGAAATATTTGAAGTTCCTTCAGAGGTAAATTCATATTGTATGGAATTTCGAAAATATTTATCAAGATTTGAAGTAACAAATTCAAATTGTAAATCTTCAAGAAATACTGGGTCTTGAACCAAATTGGACAACTCGGATTCAGAAAAATTTACAAATAGAGATGTTTCAAATTGCTCGTCAAAAGGTTCGTCCTCAAGATAAATCCACTTCACAGGACAGGATATTGATCTATAGAGAGGTCAAGAACTACCAGAGCTTTCTTGACTATCTTGTCTCCTAAGAATTATGGGGATCAAATTCGGATTTTCAAACACAGGCGGTGGATTTGGATCAGGATTAGCCCTAGTGTAACGAGTCATTTCTGAAGCCAATTTTCTAGGTGATATTTTTTGGTTTTTTGGTTTAAATGGACTGAATAATACAACTTAAATTTTCTTAAATATTTATTTCACTAGAGGAACTGATCAAATGTTTGAAACAAAATTTCAGTTCATAAACTAGACCGAAGATAGATTGAAGTAGCATTTATTTACTATGAAATTGCAGAGCAAAAGCAGTTTAAAGGCTACCTGGCCAATTTCAGGCTCTGTCTGTAGTTTATAAAGTAAACAATAGTAACAATAAAATTATTCAGATCCCCAGTGGAGTCGCCACTATGTTATCAATCAGATTTTCCTTGAAGTTGTTGGGAAGAGGAAAGGAGTCCGAGGTAACCACAAACCAACTTTTAGGTACAGAATCTAGCCAATCTGTACCCAGAGAGGGCTCTCTCTGTAAAATTTAGCTAGTTTTAGAAGATATCAGGCTAGTTATAAAGTCCAAGGGTTTTAATTGAGTTTGGGTGATGAAATTCAATAGCTAAGGGTAAGATTGAGTAATTTAGGCCATTGGGCTAATGGAGTCAAAGAGGATAACTTAACTGGATTAAGTCTCTTAACAAAATATGGTTTCACAGAGCAAGATAATCAAATAGGGAACAATTATAGATCTAATGTGAATGGGATGAACTCAAATAGATGAAGGGAAATTAAGAATCCTTCAACACATTCAAAAGAGGGAAATTGAGTGATTATTAATAAAGAGAAATTAAGTATTCTTTACTAAATAATCAAAATGCTTAAACTAGAAAAACAGGTGCAATTAAGAATTCACTGTTTAAACCAGTTCAGAAGAAAACATTTAGAATAACAACGATTAAAATCAGATTACACTTAAGCACTTTCTGATTTATTCCTTTTCGTTAATCATTCAGAAATGAAGCACAGATGATATAGTAAACAAATATAAATACTTCAACACATAAGAGATAGATGACTTATTGATCCGTAGTCTGACACAAGAATCCCATAAAAAGTCTTTCGCATCAATTCCTCATCCAGCTAGCCACAAAAAATTTCTCCAATAGCACTTTATTCCAAAATAGTCAATGTTACAGCAAAGTCTAAAAAATCCACCCCTCAATACTCCGATTGAGGGAGTATTTATACAAAAATTTATAAAAAATATCTCATAAAAACTTGAGATATAATCTAGGATGACTCATAAGTATTTTACAACAAACTAGAGACAGATGGTCTCGTAGATAAGAGAAATGATAACTGTTGTTGTGATGTTTCCTTCTTTTGAGAATGTGCAGGAGGCAGGCCCTATGATTTGGCTTGCTGCTGTCCTCTTCAGTAATTATGTGATGGCTGCTCCGTTTAACTGATACTCTTTAACTGCACTGATACTATTTTATCCTTTTCTACATTAAGAGGAGTTTGTAAAATCGATATTTCTGCCACATTGGTCTGAGTAGGAGAAATATGTACTTGACCCTGTTCTTTAGAAGTTTTAGGCTGTTCTGTCATTGTAAATTTCTTGGTAACTTGTATATCAGCCTCTTTCTCTTTTCCTTTAGATGCTACCATAGCCAATGCACTGATTTCCTGTAAATTTTGTTGAGAAGTCCCAGCAGAATAAGAAACAATACCTGGTATTTGTACCTATTTTCTGGGAACTAAATAGTGATGAAAACAGGTGCTGGTTATGGCGGATGAACTATGAATTACTCGACTGCAACTTTTTTCGGCAAGGTAACAGTTGGCAAACTTCGACGGTAGATTTCAAAATTCGTTGCATGGGACACTAGTCGTTGTATGAAATAATGTGAAAATGATGCGGGTTCTTTTGTTTTATTCACAAAGTCAAAGGTTGACAGGTTTTTTTATATTTTTTAATGGATGACATCAGCAAGTACGGAGGCTTCGTCACGGGAGGCAGGCGGTAAGTGGTTTCCATCGCACAGCTTTTGGGGAAGAGTGGTTTTCAATGGAGGGCGAGCGATTCCATACGATGGATGACCCGTGGCGCGACACTGTTCAGAAAACCGCTTGGTCATCGCGCATTAACTTTCAGACGAAGATGGGCAGCGATATGGACGACAACCGTAGATCTTGAGTTGATAGATCGAACAGTCACTGGGAAAGGAAGATGACGGGGAATTAAAATGGCGAGCCCAATGCAATTTATTAAAAATAATCACATCGGGGACGATTTGATTGGTGGATTAGGTTATTAATTAACCTGAAGGGTTAATTAATCCCTTATTTATATGATGGAGGGTCGGGTTTATTTATTAATTGGAAATTTCAACCAATTAATGAATTTTAATAAATATATGGTTATTTTTCAACCAATGGGGCGGGATATATATTATATGCGAATTATTTAAATTAATACGGGGGGAAAAGAGAATTTTCATAGGGATTTAAATAATAAGTTAAAAATTAATATGGAAATGAATGAAGCGCTAAGTGTAAAACATCAAGGTAATGTATTTAACTTATGCTTTTATGAATAGGGTTTTATGAAATATTGCATGATTTTCCTAAGTAAAATGGGATTTTTCTTAGGAAAAGATTTTTTAGAAGTGAATGAATGTCATGATGAATGATTTTAAGTACTTAGGATTTTCCAATTATTGGGCCAAGGGTCCGGTCACTCCAAAAGTCAAGGAAATGCCTTGAGCCCCTCTAATTTTCAAATGCCTTAGTACTTAGGGGAAATTAGTGAAATTTTTAGGGGAAAATGAGAAGGGAAGTTAATAATATGACTATGCTTTATTTGAAATTCTTCCAGTGTAGTGCCTTCCTTAGCACTTGTGATGAAAGTAAAGATTTAACACATCTAGGGTCATTATCCATCACATGTAATTCTACAACAACATCTACCTACCCTACCTACTTTACCCTACCATTTTTCTTTTTTATTAGGGTGCACTTAAACTGGCAAACCGTCATCACACTTTTTCTTTTACATCTGAAAATCTATCTAATTCTAACCTTATTACATCCAAGGGCTCAGATTGAACTGTTGAGCTCCTTTTATTTACTCTACCTATCTACTTATCTGCCAAGATTAAACAGTTTGTTCAAATTTTATTCTCTATCTCTAAAACATAAAATTAAAAGATGAACTAGTCAAGCTTAAACAATTTGACTATTCATAAATTGTGGCATAAATTACAAGCTGCACACAAATTTATTTATTACATAAGAGCAAAAAGTAGTGGCATTTAGGCTTGCACACTTTCCTTGGATTTTATTTTGGTGGGGTTCATTCTCTTTCACTTTTTTGGCCATTTAATTCTTTTCACCCTTTGATTTTTCTTTTAGGGGATACCCTCTTTACATTTTTTAAATTTTTTGATTTTTTGACAATATGGAAAACCTTTGCAACAAGAAAAGGTATGAACATATTACATAGCTCATCAAGTCAATCATGATATATGACACCTATTGGTATAGGAGTCTAACAGTTGTGAAAGGCTAAAAGCAGCATCAAGGAAGAGATTATGAAGAAACCTTTGCACCAGATGAAAGGATGGAGACAGTGCGGACAGTGTTGTCCATTACAACACAAAAAAAGTGGAAATTATGCCAAAAGGATGTGAAATCAACATTTTTGAACGGAGTGTTGAAAGAGGAGGTATATGTTGAACAATCTCTAGGCTATGAGATTGAAGGGCAAGAGAAAAAAGTGTGTAAGTTGAAGAAAAATATTTATGGGTTGAAGCAAGAGCTAAGAGCATGGTACAATAGGATCGATGCTTACCTGGTGGATAATGGGTTTAAAAAGTGTAATGGTGAACCCAAACTCTATGTTCAAGAAAATGACGGTAAAATCCTTATCGTTGTTGTGTATGTAGATGATTTAATTTTTACTGGCAATGAAGTTTCTCTCATTGCAGATTTTAAAGCAGTCATGAAGAGAGAATTTGAAATGACTAACTTAGGCTTATTGAGATACTTCTTGGGCAAAGAAGTAAAACAAAATGAAAAGGGAATTTTTATTTCCCAAGAAAAATATGTTGTAGAAGTTTTAAAGAGATTTAAAATGCAGAACTGCAAAGCATCAATAAATCCAAATGTCATGGGGTTGAAGTTAAGCAAAGACTATTGCAGCAAAAATGTCGATCCGACATTGTACAAGAGCATAGTTGGCAGTTTAGTGTATTTGACTGCAACTAGGCCTAATATTATGTATGCTGAGAGTTTAATTTCCAGATTCATGGAAACAACAAAAGAGACACATTGACAAGCAACCAAGAGGATTTTAAGGTATGTGAATGGAACAAAGGAGTATGGTGTTTTATACTCCTCAACTGATAATTTTAAATTAATTGGTTATAACGACAGTGATTGGGCTGGAAGTGTAGATGATAGGAAGAGCACATCTGGGTATGTTTTTCATTTGGGGTTGGGAGCCATTTCATGGCCTTCCAAGAAGCAACCAATACTTGCTTTATCAACAGCAGAAGAAGAATATGTGGCATCAACAACAACAACATGCCAGGCTATTTGGATGAGAAGGATGTTGAGATAATTGTGTCATGAGCAAGACAAAGGAACCAAAATTTATTGTGATAATAGCTCAGCAATTGCATTATAAAAAAATTCTATTTTCCATAAGAGAACAAAGAACATAGATGCAAAATATAATTTTATAAGAGAATTGGTTAACAATGGTGAGATTGTTTTGTAGCATTGCAGGACAGAGGAATAATTTGCTGATATCCTCACAAAGCCATTAGCACAGAAGAGTTTTTAGTATCTCAGAAAATGTCCAGGAATGACAGATGGCAGCAGTTGTTTTTTTTTTTTTTTAATTTCATAGAGACTTTCTATTTTCTATTTTTTAAAGAGAAAGTTGCTATACATATTCTACTGCAAGTGGTAGCCTCAACTTGCCTGAAGAAAACCAGGTCTGTTGGCCACCTCAGAGAGTTAAAAGCCAACCAAAACTGGTACTTTTTTTTCCTTCTACTTAATGCTTTAACTAATTTACTGTGTCCATAAAAGTTTCAATTTAAACATAAACTATTACCCTTATCCGCCAAAAAAATTAAAAACTATAAGCAAAGTAAGATTATCGATTAGAAGAATCCACACGAGCTGGGTTCTTTGCAATAGACCCCGGCATCTCCACTTGCTGCATGCTTTGGAGTTGACACTTGATCCTCCCAATTCAAGCAGTTGCTTGAACCTGTGCCTTGGCCATCCCGCAAATATCTTGTTTTATTTGCTGTAATTCAAAAAGCACTATTGGGTTTCCTTACCTTTCTTGCATGCTCGACATTGCCTTTTCTAAGACAATTTAATTTCCAATACGTTTTGACTGATTGCTGGAATAGAGATACATGACCTCCTGTATTTCTTGGGTCAAAAATAAAATCAATTTTAGCCTCCTGCTGTCTGATATCCTCATCTTCATCATTACTTTCTCTCTCCCAACCCTGAATAGTAATGCGAATATGAACTGGATTTCCTGAATCATAAAGAGTAGCTATGTTTTCCAGAATTTGCTTATTGCTCTTCCTGCATTGCTTGCTTGGCCTCGCACTCTATATTGTTTACTGTTGTTTGCCTTTTCCTGTGTCTCTTATTTTACCTGCTTGACCTTTAGCCATTATGGCTTGGCTGAGAATATCCCCTGTAAAAATGTATAGTAACCCTGTATATACCAGAGAATGGTCAGTAACAGGAAACTGATAGACAGTGGTGGTTGCCTCAGGATGCATAGATGTTTGAGAAAACATAGTTTGCACGACGGAGTCCAAACTACCCAAAGGAACTTTCTTTCTCAGCCCATTACAAACAATAACCCACAGATGATTTAACGAAAACAAATATTGAAGGAGAACACGACTCTGCCAATGAACTTGCTTTCTCGGCCAAATGCTAACAGTGACCCGTTGATAATTTGATGAAAACAAAGAATGTAGGAAAACAAAACTATGCAAACAAACTTGTTTTCTCAGACCATTACCAACAGTGACCCAGAGGTAATTTAATGAAAATAGAGATTGAGGGAAAACACGACTCTGCAAACACCTAGACCTACCTTGACCCTTACAAGTAGTTAAAATATACCCACAGTGCATACAGGCATGTTCGTGAAACAAAGAGTTATCACCCTTGTAATTTTATGAAACTTGAAATACTGTTACCTCACCTTTCATTATAGTAAAATACAAATACCATAACGTACAGACATGAAAATTTACGCCTAAATCAGAGTGGAGAGTAAACCCATGTGATTTAGAATTGTAGAGAATATGAAAAACCAAGACAGGAGGGCTTCTAAAATAGGGTTCTATGTCCTTAACTACAACCTCTACCATTGCCTTAAAAACAAACGAATAGAAGACTACATAATATTGTCAATTCCTTCCATTTAAAACACATAACATTGCGGAAACTCCTTTAGAACCATCTTCTTCAATTGCCGAAATGAGAACAGGAGATTTGAATTGGGAGGTAAGAGTCAGAAAAGCCATTACATACTAATAAGCCCTGCAACAGTGTTGCAGAAATCCATCTGCCTCGTTGTCAAGTTGGTGTCCCTGAGCTCCTATGTGGGTTACAATGAAATTGCAATGATGGAAACTTACCTTATTCCTTTTCCCTCCCCGCTTCCAACGTGATTTCCCATTATTGCCTGACAGTCTTTGCTAGCTTTGGACGACAGTATTCATTAGCATTAATTCTGATCATGGCAGGGACCTCCATCACTTCACATTAAACATTAAGCATGACGGATCGTCAGATGTCCACCTCCGCGTGACACTTACTAATTCCCACCGCTCCCCTCGTGGCACCCCAATCGGGGTCTGATGGCAACAGTTGTGATTAAGGGGGAGTGTTGGAATTTACTCCCAACCATCGCCATGAAGAAGCAGTGGCACAACCCACAATTCCATCAATTTTGTGTAGAGAAGGACAAGCAGCAAATCCAAGGTCCGGAGGCGTTTTCCCGCAAAACAGAAAACCGAGTACCGTAGGCCATCCTCTGTGTTTAATTCTTACTTAGTATTATTCACCTACCTTTCTATCCTGCAACTTTTAGGCTTTACCGCACTTCGTAGATCTTAAGACTTAAGCCATAAGTCGTTACTGCAGTTATGTTATTCTACCACTGATGCGACATTCGATGGGACACCTTATACCTTACTACATGGACCAAATTTTGTTTTGCGTCCATTTCTTCATATTTCTTTTACCGCACTTACCAATAGTTAGTCGCACCACAAAGCCCACTTTGCATTGTTTACCACTTACCTTTCGGCCATCCACAAGTTAAGTTATTTAACGTGCGATGTGATCATTCTATCACACATCGCATTCAAAACAGTTTAAATTTTCCATAAAGCACCCGCACCGAATGTTATATGTTTAGCGGTGAGATCGTGCCATTGCACATCGCGCCCGCAAGGTTATATGTTTACCGTTAAAAGTTTCGCAAAGTAATGTATTTGAATTGCAATGCGATATCCATCGCACATCGCAATCGCACAGAATTATGTTTATCATTGAAACCGCACGTAGACTATGATAATTGATTTATGATGCGACGGTGCCACGTCACTTCACATTTGCACAAACTTAAGGTTATCCGTGTTCATGGCAGTTAAATTTTAAGATCGTCGATCTGCGATCTGCAATAAAGAGCCAGATGCAATGAGGACTCAGAGCTGGAATATATAAATTTTGAAATCCGCTAGTATGTGTTTTGAATGCGTTTTACATGTTTCCATGTATAAACAGGAATATGGTCTGCGTGTCGATTTAATGAAGATATGGGTCCTTTGACAACCCAAGGACAAATGATTGTTGAACATCCGTTCACCAATTGAATTGCATTGATTAGATTTAGGTTTTTACAGGTTTCAGCCTTTTTTATATAAGCAAAATGTAATTTCATTATGAGAGTTATTGAATAGAAAAATGAATTTCGTTCCTCTCTTGTGTATTACGCTGTCTGTGTATGACTGTTATTTTTTCCGCATATTGTTTGTATTCTCTGTGTTGTGGGGGAGCATCCCTCTGGTTATTGATTTCATTCAATATTTTCAACATTACAGGCTCAATAATTACACTCCGCACTCAGAATCATTTATGAGTAAATTCCATGAGCCTATTGTAGATGACCTAATACATGAAACTTAATTACGTTTTTCACTCGACTCTATGGTATGAATAGCAAATCCATAACAGAGGTCTAGAAACCCTGTTAGTACCTTTATATAAATTGAGAAATGGATGCAAACATTCGTCTATCTTGCATATTGGGAAATCGATGTTCAAGGTGTTAGCCTTGAAACCTTGCAATGAGTCGCATGGAAAATCATATGACCAAAGAGGTAGGATCCAAGAGCGAACAACAAACTTAGTTGGAAAGCACAACAACGACATAATGTAAACAATTTTGATGTGAAATACAAATATGTTTAAGTCGATTTATTCCCTTGAATCTCTATGCTACCATTATTTATATGAGATACAAATGTGTCTCTTCATTAAGTTATCAAATGATTGAGAAAGAGTATGGAATTCATGCTTCAAATGTTTGATAATATACAAATACGTGAAAATATAAATAATATATATATACACAAACAAAAATTGTCTGAAAATATTCAACTTAATTATAGTGCTCCATAGCGTCCAATTCCTGACATGTCAAAGGAGTAGGAGAACAAACCAAGATCAAAGAAAAAAGATTCATACACCCATTAAATGTTTAGTTTGGCTTATATGGTATATAAGCTAGATCGAGATATAGTGTTACAGTATAGATTGATCCGTAAGAACGATAAGTCAATCATCATATATCGAAACGAAATAGAAGCTTAAAAGTTAACCGTTGGATAAGATTATATTGAAAATTACGTTGTAAATATCATCGTGTTCCAATAAACCAGTCTTATAGTTTAGTGGAAAATTTAAACAAAGGCAATTTACGCTGAGATTTGGATAAAAACACCCATTTACGCGGCAATCAGTAAGCGAAAGTGACATTAACGGGAAAAGACATGACATTAACGAAGAAAAAAGCACATTCACGAGGAAAAAACAACATTTCGCGGGGAAATACAACATTTTCGAGGGAAAAAACAACATTTTCAGGGAAAGTGTGTGTTTGAAACCCTTGCCATTTGAAAACGTCGCTGCTAATGAGCGGTATGGAAGGCTAGAGACCTTCACAGGGTCTTTGTTGCCGAGTTGCACGTCGTCGGCAGGATGCAATTGAGCCGGAAATAGTAGAAACACTTGTTTGGTGAATTTGCAGAGCTACACGTCGTCGATCGATCTGGTTCCTTCCCTTGAAGCAATTGCCGGGTTTTACCTGGGGTAGGGTGACAGAAAACTTCATGCTGAAAAAAAAAGGGTAACAGAAAAATTGGCAGAATTATTTATAAAAATAACGGTGGTAGGGTTAATAGAGGAATTTGGGTTTGGGGTAGCTCAGCTTATGATTTAGAGGGTTATTTTTCAAACCCTCACCTGCAGCTAGAAGAGAATCGACCACTGTGTGAGTCCATTTTTTTAAGCCTGCCAAATTAGATACTGTCATATGTTAACAGGAGACAAAAATTGTAAAACAGAGAAAAGGGATAAGTATTCTAACCTGCCTACAGGATTCACTTGACGTTTCCATTGACAAATAAAGTACATGCACACTCAGAAAACAGAATCCTCGACTCTGTAATCAAATTCCTCAGCTGGAACAACTTGTGATAGGAATAGGCATAAACATGACCGCGCGGAAGCGAAAATACAGAACATGAGCCGAGTACTTAATTGAAAACTGAATTAGCTTAGTAGAACCAGGTATTAAGGAATTATCCAGTGAAAACGCACCTGAAATGAGGATTGTGATGTTTGTATCAACTCAGACCTCAGTTGTATCATTAGAGATGGCAGAGCCTACCCTACGAGGAAATTCGGTGCGAATGAGAAGTCGAAGCGGCGGATGGGGTAGGGTTCAATTACCCTAACCCCTCGAGATTGTTCATCAGTTGTTCGATCTGGTACCCTATCATCGACAGTGGAGACTACACCAGTTTTCCTTCAGTTGTGACAGACAACTGCGGGTGGGAGTCTTCGGGAACCTTCCTCATGATCTCGTATGCATCCAATAATCGTGTTAAGGTATAGAGATAGGAACATAAATTTTACAGCTCAACTTAAATTCAAACTTGGCTTAAACTAGGACTTTAACTTAATAGGTATGGTAGGTTCGGTAAAATGTTTGTGTTTTCGTAAAATTAAATTTTGCTTATTGTCTAGAAATTTTGTATAATTTATTTTTTCTTTTTGTAGATTTAAGCAATTATTGTCAGTTTTTATTAATTTAAATATTGTGGTTTCTAATATAATATAGTCAATTTTTAAGAATTTCAAAATTCAAAACTATTGAAATCAATAAAATGAAATAAATAAATTGATAATTGTTGAAAGAAATTTTGGTTGGCATTTGAAATATGAAATGGCTACAAATTTGAAACATTTTAATATTTCAAATTGGAAAAGAGAAATTTGAATAAACAAGCACTTGACACACAGCTTTTTTTTAATATCCACTACCAAATAGTCCCAACTATTTTTATTTAGTATTTATTCTCTACCACAAGAAACGAAACATTTATTCCCTAACATTATACAATGAAACATACTATGTTACATTTATTAAATACCATTCACATTTATTCCCTAACGTTATAGATTCATTTCTTATGATATTCATAGCCACTCTATTAGAATGGAAAGTTTTGGAATTTAAAGTTTTAGAATGGAAACCTTTAGATTTAGTTTTAGAATGGGAAGTGTTGAGGTGATTTTCCTCTTTACATTCATGGAAAAAGGTTGAAGTGATTTGCTACTTTACTTTACTAAAAAAATGGAGATATAATTAATGTTTTGGAAAAATAAGTTCTCTTATTTGTTAGTTGCATTAGTTCCGCTTTAGATTCCGATGGAAGTACACCTGCCTCTTTCTTTCCCTTTTTCACGTGGTTTATTATTCCTTTTTTTTCCTTTGTGTGTCGATCAATACTTTCCTTTCTTTGTTAATTATCTTTCAGTGAATCACTTTTTCATTACGGAGATATTTGTTTCTACTCATTGCAATGTCTTAGAAGTTTGTTAAAACAATTCTCCGTGGATATACTTGACCTTTTGTTGTTGATTGATACATTTTTTTTTCAATATATTCGAAGCTTGGTAATACTTTTCTCTTTGGAGATGCTTATTTATAGTCATTTCACTAAGCTTAGTCTACTTCATGTTGAATCAATGGCCACAATTATTTGCTACAAACTTTGAGAGCTTAACATTATTTAGAAAAATTAGGAACCATAAAACGAACTTAAAAAAAATATTTAGAGAAAAAAATTATATTGTCAATTATTTAAATCATATAGTAAAGATGAAATATATATTGAGAAAAATATGATATCAATTGAGAAAATGATATATAAATTGAGAAATAGAGATATTAATTTTTCTTGCATTTATAACAATTTGGGTTTAAAGTGTTAATACCTTGGGCTTGTTATTCCCTTCTCGTTATAATAGTTGAAAATCGAATGTGGGTTTAAAGTGTTAATACCTTGGGCTTCTTATTCCCTTATAGTTATAATAGTTGAAAATGGAATGTTTAGTTGTGGAGAGAAGTTATTATGTGGTTGATTTTTATTGCCCAATATCTTGACTGAAGGTTTTATAACCATGGTCTTTTGAAAAATATTGATAAATTGTTTTTAGATGTTTCAATGTTAAATATTGTGGAATTGTTTTTAGACGTTTCAATCTTAAATATTGTGTGCATTTTATTAACATTATTTTTGTTTTGAAATTGCATAAAATTCGCAGTGTCCTCTTTTCTTTCAGCAAATTTCGTCGTGTAGCCATGGATTCCACTACCTGGGATTTTTTACCATTTGAAACGATTGCATTTATTTTTCGTTGGCTTCCATTTTTGTGTTGATGAGATTTAAGATGGTTTGCAAGGAATGGTGTATTTTGTTGGAAGACCCTATGTTTCTTGTGGTTGTGATCATTGTGATGACAAAGAGTTTGGATTTATTTCTTTAGCAGTTCATGTGGGGTTTTCTTGTTTCATTGGGTCTTAACTTAGTGACAATGGAGTAATACCTTCCATGTTTTTCCCATTTCTTGAATCTGGATTCAGAATTGAAAGCGTTGTTGGCCAATGATTCTATTTAGTTTGCCTCATTTTTTTTTTGGTTTTAAAAGTTTCTTTGTTGTGAACCCTTTTAAAAATATGTTTAGGAAGATTTTATTTCTTCATATTTTGGAGCAAGCATTCTTAGATATATTTTTCAAAAATATTACCCTCAGAAATACATATGGGTTATGCTGAAACATGTGTCTTCTGAGATGGATCCACATTTTTTACTCTGTAGCAGTGATGACATGGTTTGGAGGAGAACAATACCTCCTTATGGTGGCGTGCCACTACCGAAGCAGGTTATCTTCTGTAAAGGATTTTTTTTTGGTCTGGACGAAGATTATGATGATTTTTCTACATATGGTTACATAATATATTGGCTGGAGAGAGAAAGGAACAATTGGGGTTTTACATTTGTTCCTATTTCAAACATACGATGTAGGGAAATAGGGCTCTATAGGAATCAACTTATTTGTTTTGTGAATAATGGTGAAACTTCTATTTTTTCAATGGAAGAAATAGATAATTTTGAAATTGGGCATCCTTTGAATGAACGAGGTGTTGAATATTTTGAATATGATTCTGGTTTTGTTGGACATTGCTTGATGAAATGCTTGTGGATATAAATAGTAAATTCTTGGGGTACCTTCCTTTTTATGTTGTCTAGGAAAAAATGATTTATTTGGGTTGCATGGAAGTGTAGTTAAAGGTTTATGATTTGGTGAGTGGGGTCTGCACATAAGAAATTATCGATGGTCTCTCCATGTTGGAAACATCAACATTCGATGTTCAATCTATTAATGGTTTCAATGAATACATCGAAAATGGAAATGTTTTATCACTTGTTCTAAATGTTGATTCTATTGTAGACGTAGCACAAGTAAATGTGGGTGTCATTATATATTGTTTGAGCATTGGATATGTTTGTTATTACACATTGTTGAAAATGTAGAGTTTGTCGAATAATTTCAATTATCAATTTGTAATCCTTGTGTTCTAAATTGTGATATTTTACTTATCATTTATTTATGTTGAGATTGAATATCTTTTTCCGGGGATAAATATTATTTTCTATGTTTATATTTGACAACCACTCTCAAAGCTTTTGTAGGATTTTTTTTTTGTTTGGAAGGAAAAGCTTGCAAATGTTTTTCCCAAATTTTTATATATGATTTGTTTTTTTTTCATTTCTTTCGTATTTTAATGGTTGTATTTGTTATATATTTAGGAATTGTTTGTTTCATTTGTATATTTTTCATGGGAAAATATTTTGGGGTTCATTATTCTTTGAATATGGATATGTGTACCATCGTTGTGGGTTGTGAAAAAATAATGTCAAATTCAAGAGTTTGAATTCGTTATAGAAATGTTGAGTGAAAGAACAACTAAGGGTAAATTTAAAAGAGCTCACTCCCCTTCCTCTCGTGATGAATATCAATGAAAATGGTATCAACAGAACAAGGAATTTATAATTTATTGAATAACGGTTCTTACCAACAAAGGAAAATAGTTTTAGTAAATTGTCGAGATGGTGGGGTTGACAATTGTGAGTATCACAATAGTAAATTTTCTTTAGTTGATGTTAAATATGGAAATAATTTGTCTTTGAAATTTTTCTAAAAGTTCACTTGTTTTTTCCTCTTTATGTTCTAAAAGAGAGTGCATATACGATGAAAAATAAAGAGCCATATTAACATAATGGAGGAAATGCTACATGTGAAGATGAGCAAGATGATGAAAATAGACAATTTGTGGCCTCTGGTTGGTTTGTTGATAGCGATGTGGCTCCTAAGATGTTTGAAATTTTGGAGCGATCTATTAGAAATGTGGGTTTGGGTATTCCAAGTAGTAGCTATATAGTGAAATTTTTCATTACTCTTGAATCATTGCATACTGTATCTATTAGAGAAATATAGGTAGTTGAAGATTTTTCCTTATTTCCCCTTTTTTGGTATTGATGGAAAATATTTGTTGTCTATAGGTTTTCTTATATCTTGTCTTAGTTATTTTTGAGATTTAACAAGAAAATTTCAGCACCCACGCCTAGTGCATTAAGCACCTACACTAGGGTGGGACCCACAAGTGCTAAATTTGGTGCATTTCTATTTTAATTATCCCTTAATTAAGATGGACAATAAAATGTAATCTAGTCTCAAAATAACTTGTAATAGTTAACTTAGAGAGATAAACTCAGTTAGCTCATGAATTTTAGGTTAGAGGTAGTTGGTGAGGCATGCAGAGTAATTATAGTTGTAACAGAGTTCGAAGTACATTGGTGCATTAGTTAATGTAGGTTGTAATAAGTTTATCTCAGTTATGTGAGTTAAACTCAGTTGTGCTAGCTGTAACTACTTGATACACTAGTGAGAGATCACGTGAATTAAATATTAATTAATTCACAATCAGTGATCTCACATGCAACTGATGATTTACTATTATTAGCGGAATGCATGTCAGATCCAGTGGAGACCCAGTTGAGATCTAGGTGAAAGGGAAGTTGACTATCAATTGTAGGATTATTGGGTTGCACCCATGCAACCAAACACCCATTGGAATGCCCATGATACTTGCACAGTTAAGGAAGGCCAAAATTCATATTCTTTAGGGATTGCATTCATCAAGGATTTCACAAGCAAGGAATCTTTTCTAGAGGCAGTAAATTAGCTAAGTATTGGTAACTTTTTGTATGACAATGTGAGAGAATTATCTTAGTACAGGAGGGCTCTTGTGAGAATATTTGTATGTAATTTTTTGATGATTCTGTAAGACCAGGAGGTAACTCCACAAACCTGAATATGAATTAGATGGAGATTGTGTGTGTACTTATACATGGAGGTGAGGCTATTGGGATTCACTTCCCAATGTCTCTTGGCCTTCCTTATTTACTAAATTAAAATAATATACAATCTCACCCAATCCCTTAGGATTAGGTGTCAAAATTTCCTCCTTTAATATGAGGGATGTTGGTGAGTCCAAGCATTGGTCTGAAATTTTCAAACTTTTCTCTTCTAAGTGCTTTGGTGAAGAAGTCTTTGGTTTGCTCATTTGTGGAACAATGACGTAGATGGATGGTTTTGGCCTCAACATGATGTCGAATCAGATGGTATTTTGTATTGATGTGCTTTGTTCGATCATGGAACTTTGGTTTCTTGGCCAGATTTATTGCAGAAGTGTTGTCGATCATGAGTGGTGTTAAATGCATTTGTTTCATATGCAAATCTTCTAGGATTTTCCTGAGCCACGCAATTTCCTTTGTTGCTTTAGCTGCTGCCACATATTCTGCCTCAGTTGTGGAATCTGCTGGAACTAACTGTTTGCGTGATCTCCATGATGCAAATCCTGATCCAAGACTCATGGTATAACCTAAAGTAGACACCCTAGTTTCTTTATCCCCATTAAATATTGAATCAGAGTATCCGATCAAGCTAAAATCGCCTACTTGTGTGTATTTGAGTCCAAAGTCTTGAGTCCCCTTCAAGTGATTTAGAAATATTTTTGCAGCAGACCAATGTCCTTCACAAGGTTTTTGCATAAACCTAGAGAGGATTCCAACAAAAAATGGGATGTCTGGTCTAGTGGTAGTCAGGTAGATAAGACTTCCTACAAGTTGTCTATACTTTGTTGCATCCTTGAATTCCTTCCCTTCGATGGATGTGAGCTTCAATTTTTGTTCCATTGGAGTGGTTAAAGGATTGCATTCATCCATGCCGAACTTGTTCAAAAAATCTCCAATATACTTCTTTTGAGAAAGAAATAAAAATTTAGGATGTTGAGTTACTTCAATACCCAGAAAGTAATGAACATAACCCAAATAAGTTATTTCAAAGCCTTTCCTCAATTCTTTCTTTATGGATGAAATATAACTCTCATTATTCCCTGTCATCAAAAGATCATCTACATACACCACAACATATATAAATTTTTTTCCAACTTTCTTAACAAACAAAGTTGCATCATCAAGATCAAAATGTTTGAAGTCAAGTTTCAGAAGATGCTCTGTTAATTTCTCATACTAGGCTTGCAGTGCTTGCTTGCGGCAATACAAGGATTTTATGAGCTTTCATACTTTGTGTTCTTGGCCCTTCATAAAAAATCTTTCTGGCTGGGACATAAAAACTTTCTCCTTTAGATCTCCATTCAAAAAGGTGGTTTCTACATCCATCTAATGGAATTTCCATCCCTTTTGAGATGCTAGGGAAAAGAGTGTCCAAATGATGGTCCATTTTGTTGTGGGGGAAAAATTTTCTTCATAATCGACCCCTTCTTTCTATGAAAAACCTTTTGCCACAAACCTGGCTTTGTGCTTATCAAGTGAGCCATCTGCTTTGTACTTGTTCTTGTAGACCCACTTACAACCAATTGGTTTGGTTCCCAAAGGAGGATCAACTAGCTTCCAAGTTCCATTATTTATCAAGGCATCATACTCCTTTTTCATCGCTTCATTCCATTCGTTATGAGAAGCGAATTCTTTGAAGGAAGTTGGTTCATGATATGTAGACAGACTCAATTCACAGTTATAAGAAATATTAATATCAACAGGTGAATCAGAATTATCTACATCACCTTCATTTTGTCTAGTGGAACTTCTTGTTCTTATCTTTCCAACCTCATCGGGACAAACATTTTCTAGTGTCTTTGTAAGTCATTTGGGGTGACCTTTCTGAGATGGCCCAGGCTACTCATTTGACTGAGTTGGAATTGAATCAAGATTTAATCTCTCAATTCTGTAAATCACATCGTTCAATGTGTCATCCATGGTTGGTTCTTCATGTGGGGGAGAGAGTGCTTCGGGAAATGATTCCACAGATTGATTCAATATAGGAATCCCCCCTTCAATATGTGGAATCTGATTATCAAATTCTTGAAAATAATTTGCATGTGTGAATCTATCCAGGCGATCAAGTTGCCGCTCAACAACATTGTCAGTTTTGGAAGATTCAAGGAATATGACACCTCTTGCTATTAGAAACTTCTTATTGACTTCATCATAGAGACGGTATCCTTTGGAGGTATTGGAATACCCCAAGAAGATACATTATTGACTTCTAGCACCAAGTTTATTCCTTTGTACCTTGGGTATCAAAGCATAACAGGTGGAACCAAATACCCTGAAATGCTTTACTGAAGGAATGTGGCCATGCCACATTTCATAAGGAGTTTTGTTTTTGATTGAATTTGAGGGACACCTATTCTTTATGTATACAACACATAGAACTGCATCATTCCAAAATATCAATTTTACATTTTTTAAAAACATCATGAAGCGAACCATATTTAAAATTGTCCTGCTCATTCTTTCAACTACACCGTTCTGTTGGGGATTATAGGGCATAGTTGTTTGATGTTTGATCCCAAATTGACGAAGATAAATTTCAAATTCATTTGAAGTGTATTCTTTTCCATTATTAGTACGCAAAGAACCAATATGAGTTTGTGCATCATTTTCAATCCATGCATGAAAATTATTGAATGTTTGAAAAGAATCATATTTGTTCTTCAATAAGTAAACCTAAAACATTCTGGTGTAATCATCAATAAATTTCATCATATATTTTCCATTTGCAGAAGCAACATGCATAGGGCCACATAAGTCTGAATGAATAAGCTCAAGTTTTCTATGTGCTCTGGAATGTGAATCATGAAATGGCTATTTGCTATGCTTTCCTAGAATACAAGCATCACATTGCTGAAGTTTCCTAGGAATTGTAGGCAGTCCATTAACACCATTTTTCTTCAAAAATCGAAGGTTGTCATAGTTTAAGTGTCCAAATTTAGCATGCCATAAAATAATTTATGGGAATGTACCTTCATCATGATTTGAACTGAATGCAATGTTTTGTGCGTGAGTAGAGGAACCTTGTAGCTTCAAGAGTCTTCCTTCTTGTATTCCCTCCATGACAAGTGAGTGATCTGATGCTTTTATGACCTCAACCTTGCCATCAAATATGTGAATGGAGTGTCATTGCTAGCGGATGTGGACCAAGGACAATAAGTTTCTCCTCAACTCAAGGAGGTATAGAACCTCATGTAGAAGATGATCTGGAAGACAGGCAACTTAAGCTTGACTGTGCCAAGTCCCAATGGCTTGAGGTTGGATTTATCTGTGAAGTATACTGCTCCATCAAATTTGTCAGTAAATTCTTCAAAAAAATCTTTTCTAAATGTTATGTGACATGTTGCTCCTGAATCTAGCAATACTCATTTCTCCAAGAAGTAAATGAAACATCAAACACATCTTCAGTTACTTCATTGTTACAATGTGCTACAACATAATGAGTGGATTCAGGTGCTTTACCTTTGTCTCTATCATGAGTTTTACCTTTTTATTGATTTTTTTGTTGCTAAATTTGATCCCAAGGCATCTTACATGTAGATGCATCATGCCAGTCTTTTTTACAATGTATGCAATGAAGATCAGATTTTTCAGTTTGATTTTGTCTGTCCCCCCTTCCTCTGAAATTTATTCTTCCTCTTCCTCTTTGGCCACCTCTTCCTCTGGAAGAATCTTGAGCATGACTCTTCTCTCTATGTGCAAAGCATATAGCCTCTTCAAAAGACAGAGGGGTTGTCATCTTTCCAAAAGCCTTCTCTCTTTCTGCAAACTTTTTCTCAAGGGAATCAAAGTTGATTTTCATGAGGTTTCCACTTGCTTGCAAGGACTCAAAATAATGTGAGTAAGTGGGATAAAATGCCTTAAAATATGTTATGAGAGGTATATCAACTTCTACACCAGTGTTCTTAATGTCATGCATGTTAGATCTTACTTCTGAAGCTAAAGAAATAGGGTCATAATTTTTCAATTCAAGACTGAGCATCTTAATCATTAATTGAACAATTTCAAGTTATGAATGTGAGTCATAGATTTCTTTTAGCTTGCTCAAGGCTTCATAGGCATTTTAAAATGGTGTAATATGGCGACTCACCTTTTCATTTACGGAAGATGCAATCAAGGCATAGGCCTTGTAGTTCTTGTTTTCCCAAATGGCAATCTCCTTGTCTAAAGTCGGCTTTGCTGGTGGAAGGTCTCCTTCTCCTTCACAAATTCCTCTCCACAGCTCATTAAAAATGAGAGTGTGCTTGATTTTCTGAGACCATTCACGATAGTTCTCCTTGCTGGAGAGAACAACTCCTACAATAGATATGAGAGAATGAATTCTTTTGAAGAAAAAAAATACTTTGCTGTCATGGTAAAAAATCAATTCTGGTTTCAATTCTGCAATTTTTTTTTTATTTAAATTTTTTTTTTTTTTGTAAAAGAAATTTGGGGAAAAACAAAGGTATTATCTGAGGGATGTATTTTCTGGGGAAGTTTTCTACCAAGTGAGGTATTTTCTAGGGGAGGTGTTTGCCAGGGTAGGTTTTTTCTAGGGGAGGCCAAACTGTGTAAAAAAATCAGAATAAGAGGCCAAATTGTTAGAAAAAACATAGAGAGAATCTGCATGGGAGGGGAGGGGGAGGAATGAGCGGGTGGGGAGGGCCGAGCAGCTGTGAGCGGGTGAGGGGGATGGGAGTGGATGCGAGGGGGGCAGGGAGAGAGGTGAGCGAGTGGGGAAGGAAGGGGAGTGGGTAGAGGGAGGGTGGGATGTGAAGGAGAGGGGTGGGATGGAGGTAGAGTGCAGTGAGGGATGGGTGGTAGGGGTAGGCGGGAGGTCGAGTGGTGTGAGGGGTGGGCAAGGGTTGGCAGGAGGCCCATTGGTGGGATGGGTGGGCGAGAGGGAGGGCGGGAGGCTGAGTGGTGTGAGGGGTGGGTATGTGGGTAGGGCCGAGATGCCGAGTGTTGTGCGGGAGTGAATGTGTGAGGGGGCGGGGGTCTGAGTGAGGGGAGAGAGCTGTGTGAGGGGTCGAGGGTCTATGTGATGGGGCAGGGTGCATGAGAAATGTGACGGAGAGTAGTGATGTGGGTGTTGGGATGTGAGGTGAGAGCGAAAAATTATTTTGTGTTGGGTGTGGAGCCTGATTATCTTGTTTATTTTGTATCACATCGTTGGACCCCTGTACCTTAATGGGGCGGAAACACCGCCCGTAACTAAACGCTACCTGGGGGGTCTAGGGGGGGCGACTGCAACTTTATGGAGCCCCCCCCTAGCGGTGGGTTTCAGGGGCAGCGCCCTCGAAGCTAAGAACAGATATAAAATTGCCTTGTAAAACTATAGTAATTTCTAGTCAACCTAGGCCATTCAATAGGTGGATGATCTGATGGTAGAAGCTATGTTTAGTTTAGGGTTTTTTGCCCTTGAAGGCAACCCCTCTCTTTTATGAGGGTATTGTATTGTGGCTATGGATGGTGTGTGTATTCTTAGAGCGAGAAACAGATAGGGAGACTGTGAGAGAGAACAGAGGATATTACAGCGGATCTGTTGTAGGTTATGTCTCTTCACTTTTGTTGGATAATAGAAAGGAAGGACTGGCTATTCGGAGTGGACGTAGCCCAAACTAGGTGAACCACGTATATCTGTGTCTCTCTGGTTTTATGTGTTTTGTGTGCTTGTGTTTTCCGCATATTTTATATGTTGCATTGCTCTGTAATATTTAATTTTCTAACATTTTGCACAGTAAAATGAAATGTGCAAAGAACTGCAAAAAATATTTTTACAGTAAAAACTGAATGTGCAGATAAAAATGAGGCAGAATTTGCAGTAAAAAAAAATGCAGAATTATTCAAGAATTGCAAAATGGTGGGAGAAGTAAGAAACTCAATGCCAAGAGCACTAAAAACTGAATGCACAATGACAGTCTGCAAAAAATGCAAAACATGAGGGAGTTACACCAAAGGCAGGAATGCCAAAAATGGGACTAGCTCTGATACCATGTCAGACCAGAAGGTAACTCCGCTAAACTGAATATGAATTAGATGGAGATTGTGTGTGTATTTTTACATGGAGGTGAGGCTATTGGGATTCACTTCCCAATGTTTCTTGGCCTTCATTATTTACTAAATTACAATAATATAAAATCTCACGCAATCCCTTAGGATTAGGTGTCAACAGATTCCATGCTGAATTTACAATAGAAGATAGTGGGGTTTTAAGCAGCAAACTTTCCCCGGGAAATTGTTTGTGTTGTGGGTTGATTGTATCTTCTTTGCTTCATGTGATTGGTGATTGTGTTTTAATTACACAAACAATTTGTAGAAGCGATTACGTATTTAACTTTAGTATATTATAAGATCAGATTGAATCCATGATATACATGTTTGTTGTATAATTTTTTCATGGTATTAGAGCATAGGAAATCACAATTGTGAAGGAGGATTTGAGTTTGTGACTGGATAGAATTCGAATTTGCAGGAATACTTTCTTGGTGCTACAGCTAATTCAGGATCAAAATGGCTTTCAATGGCTTGAAGTTAGAGTATGCACTTGAGGGAAGCTTAAAATATATTGTTTGGAAGAACAGGATGGAGGCATTACTCGAAAACAATGGCTTGAAGGAATTCATTGACAATGATGTTCCTAAAGGCGTTGTGACAGATGCTACAAATCTTGATGCATGGCAAAAGAAAGTGGCAAAGGCGAGGAGGATCCTATTGGACAGAATACGAGACCACATTGTCTCAAGTCTCCATGGGAAAGCCACACATAATGAAATGTGGAAGGCTTTGATGAATCTATTCCATAGAAACAACGAACATAGGAAATTGGTGCTCAAATATAAACTCAGTAAGATCAAGATGGAGAAGGGCGACTCCATACCAAAATATTTAAAAAAAATTGTGAAATGTCGGGATGAACTAGGGAGCATTGGTATAATTGTTGTTGATGATGATTTTGTGAGCTTGGATCTCCCGGGACTTCCCAAGAGTTGGAACCATTATCAAGACTCTGTCAATGGAAGGGAAAAATTGCTATATTGGGAATGATTGTGGTCAGATTTGGTTCATGAGGAGTTTAGACGGAACAGCAGAGATGGATATTCATATAAGAATGAATATGGAGAAGATTGTGCTTTGGTTGCCAAGGAAAAGAAGGGGAAGGGGAAGAAATTCCTTTCTAAATTTGAGTCTAAAAATGGCAAGAAGTAGGACATGTCCAAGTTGAAGTGTTTTCACTGTCATGAACATGGGAATTTTGCTACTAACTATCCACAAAAGAAGAAGAACAAGAAGCTTGGAGGATCTGCAGCTGGTGAGGCTTTGGCCTCCCACTTTGAGCTTGATTTCTCATCGATCGCATGCATGGTGTCAAGTGCATTGGTATCTGTGTGGTATTTGGATAGTGGCTCTTCCTTTCACATGACAAGAGACAAGGAAATTTTCACTGACTTGGAGGAGAAGGATCTCTAGATGCATATTGAAATGGGTGATGATGGGCAGTACAGTGCTACTGGGATTGGTACCATTACCTTCCAGAGGCAGTTAGGTGAACCCTTTCAATTAAAATATGTAATGCATGTACTAGGTTTGAAGAAAAATTTAGTCTCAGTCGTAATGTTGGATGATAGAGGCTATGATGTTGTTTTTAGTGAAGGAAAATATTTCCTGCAACACAAAACAACAGGACAATCTAAGAGGATAGGGATTTGAGTTAAGAATCTCTACAATATGGAGGTATATGGTTGCACAACAATGACGAGCAAGGCAGACAAAGTGGTGAGCTGGGATGAGGGCGAATTATGGCACAAAATATCGAGCCATCTTCACCATGGAGCCTTGAAAGTCATGCAACAGATTTCTACTGGTCTTCCCAGGGGTACAATTGTGTAGTCAAATGCATGCAAGGGATGTACTATGGGAAAATATTTAAAGGCCACCTTTCATGAGAAGGAGAACCGAGCTCTGAGGATCTTTGAGAGATTTCACACAGACGTGTGTGGATCATTCTTTGTTGCTTCGACAAAAAAGCATAAGTACTATGTAATATTTGTTGATGAATTTTCTCGTAAGTGTTGGATCTTCTTCATGCAGAAGAAAGATCGTAGATCTCTAAGTTTCTTGAGTTTAAGGCACTGGTGGAGAAAGAGTCGAGGAATAAAGTGAAGGCTCTTAAGAGCAATAATGGTGGAGAATACATCTCTAATGAATTCAATAAATTTTACAGTAAAGAAGGAATTCGAAGAGAACTGATAGTGCATCATAACCCACAATAGAATGGGGTCGCAGAAAGAAATAATAGAACGATCCTAGGTGCATCAAGAGTGATGTTTCATGATCAAGGTATACCAATGCATCTGTGTGCAGAAGCATGCAAAACTGTGGTATTTGTGCAGAACCGTTGTCCTCATAGGATACTTGGCATGAGTACACTTGAAGAGGCTTCATTGGTAAGAAACCTGATGTTTCACACTTTAAGATTTTTGGCTCATTTTTTTCTGTGCATGTGACCAAATATGCAAGGAAGAATTTCGAACCAACGGCTCAGATCGAGATTTTTGTGGGGTACATTGAAACACCCCATAACTATCGAGTGTATTTTCCAAACATCAGAATGACTGGTGTGTGACGGGATATAAAATTTTATGAGGAGAAAGCCATGCGGTTGTCCCTTGAGAGGGATTTAGACTTACATGCAGAGGTGGAACTGTTGGTTCCCAAGGATGAGCCTCAAGATGTGGATTAGCCACATGCGGAGGATCATGGAGTGGAGGAAAACACTCATGCAGAGCCATCCATCAGAAATGGAAAAAGGCGCACCACGAAAGTTGATAGATTGAGACTTGATGCCACGCAGAATGTAGGAGCCCCTACTTCACAGCGCAGATAGGGACAGTCTCCTGACAGGTTTACTGTATACATGGCTCTTATGAGAATGTAATATTCCTACTTAGCCTAAGCTAAGAGGAATGTTCATTTTTGTTTTACTTTCTGTTGCATGAATAAATGAATAAAGGAGGACATATAAAACTCGTGAAAAGACTGAATAAATCAATGGCCATGTGAACAAGGATAAATCAGGGCCATGTAAATAAATCAGTTTCAGGTGTGAAAGGGGTTTGAGCTATGAGACTGGGTCAACCTTGACCAAATCTAGAGCGCTGTCTAGATTCAATGTACCTCATAAATGGACAACGCAATTCTAGAAGGAGGCCCCTCATGTGAAAGGAGCTAACTCATCAAGGTGGTTTAGAGTATGTGAAGATGCTCATCTTATAAAAGGAAGGGGAAGGCAGCAAGAGAGGGTTGTTGATTGATTATATTTCTGAGTATCTTGTCTGTTTAGACAAATACTATTCTCTGTTGTTTAGTGGAGGATTGTGTTGCTTAGCACTTGGAGCTCCTATGCAGGGATTTCACATATTCCCTTGAGGATTATTGGAGGATTTTTTGCTAATTTGATCCACTATCAGGCTTTGGGCCAAGCTCTACTTCCAATTGTAGCATAGATCTAGTGAGGGTTTGCTTGCCTTTGTAATCTGCAGCAAGTGGAATTCTAGATCTGCTTAGATCTAGCTTGTATTGGAGCCTCTTCTCATGGAGTGTGTCTTTTAACCTCCTGGAAGAGTGCATCCACTATTTGAGCTTCAGATTTGTATCTTGGCATCAGGCCATCATTGTTATTCAAGCTACAACATATTTTTCATTGAGGAACTACGTTATTTTCATAAGATATTCTTTAGGGTGTTTTGATCCCATTTTTGATGAGAGATCTTTGGTGCTGGGCTTTGCATTTCACTTTGGTGATCCATGGATTAGCTTTTTGATACATGTAATTTTTAGATCTGATCTATTTTAATGTAAAAACATCTTCAGAAATTTCTGAAGCATTTTGCAGATTTGCAACTTAAAACTCAGATCTACTCTTTGTTATGCATGATTTGGTCAAAACCCCAAGGGGATCTTGTAAATAAGACTATCTAGTTTCCAGATATGAAATGGATCTGATGTTTTGTCCACAGATCTATCCTAGATCTGAGTTTTAATATTCAACTGTTGCATCTCCTCAAATTAACATTATTAAGCCATTAGGAAGTTTATATATGTGTTGCAGCCTTCTTTTCTGAAGATTTCTTGCTCTATTGTTTCCTGTATTCTACGGAATATTGAAAGAGCTTCATTGTACTTCTGATTTGATGTTGTATACTCATAATTTAATCATATTTGATGGCCTCCTGCTCATACTATCCAAGAGTGTGTTATTTCTGAAGCAGTTTGTTGTGCATAGTTGCAACCCCTCTTGTAGGGTGTTTTTCAGCTAGACTAGGTGGTGGGAGATCTGTTTACCACACCTAGTTTGATTTGTTTTTTCTCCCCTTTTGGATCTAGACTCCAGATCTACTGATATGAGGGATCCAAGGGCTGTAAACTCATTTCTGGGCATAAATATCCTAGGAGTGCGTTATTTCAGCAGTCTTGCTGTGCTATTCGAGATTTGGAATATTACAGTGGTATCAAAGCTCCTTTCTTGGCACAGCCTGTGCTTTCCTTGGAGCACCATAGCCATGTTGCATTCAGAAGAAGATGAACCTCTTACTGAGAGGGAGAAGAGGTATCAGAATAGAAGTCACAAGAAGTTTGATTACACTACTGATGAGCAAGACAAGGGTAAAGCTCCTGAAACTGTAGATGATAAAGAAGGATACGAGTTTGCGAGAATTCTGTTGGTGGCCATGCAAGATCTTGACAAAGAGATAAAAGATATGAGGATGGACAGAATAATGGAATCTCCTAGGAGATTTCATCCGGGAGAAATCTCTGACATGTCTCATCACTGGACTTGTCAACCAATGAACCTGCGACAAGCCCCACAAGCTTCATAACGTTCCACTATGCCTACTTTCTTGGCTGTGGAGAATGAAGAACCAAAAGAGAAAGCTTCCCTTGAATATTAATTTGTGGAATATAAATCTCAGAATCAGATATTCAGAGACCACATGAGTTTCCAAGAGTTCTTTCACCTCAAGGATAGAAGAAGACCAAGGTAGTAGTATAGAGATGGTGGGTTCTTCCATAACCAGGATAGACACCACTCTATGGGAAGATTCTTTTTGCCCAATTTTTATGGATCATCCTCCAGTTCTGCCAAGGCATGGGTAGAAAAGCTAGATATTTACTTTTAGTTGAACAAAGTCCCTGAGATTGAAGCCATCAAGATTGTAGTGCTACACTTTGAAGGTGAGGCACACAATTGGTGGTTACATGGGTTATCTACATTGGGACATATCAATGTAACTACCTATTATGAGTTTACTATAAGACTGGTGGAGAGGTTTTATAGGAAGGAGCCTGAATCAACCTTCATAAGCCTTGCAAAGCTGAAGCAATCAGGGGATGCAGAAACTTATATCTCTGAGTTTCTGAGATTATTAGTCATGGTTCCTCATCTATCTGTAGCAAGGAGGATTTACATGTTCATTGATGGCTTGGAGGAACCTTTGCATGGGTTGGTTAAATATACCAAGCCCATCACTTTTCATGATGCCATTGAGAGGGCTAGAGACCTCCAAGATGCCTTGCCAAAAGCAAAGGAAACTTTCCAGAGCAAGGCCCCTCACTTTTCTAAGGGGAAGGAAGGAAAAGCTGCTCCTTCCAAGGAGAGATCTTTGAAGAAGCCTCTTGATACTGATCTCTGGAGGGAGTTGAGGAAGAAGAAACTGTGTTTCACTTTCCAAGAGTCATGGGCACTGGGACATAGATGTGCTGCTGGGAAAGCATACTACATAGAGGTCTTCTCAGATTTTGAGGAGGAAGATGGAGATAATGAACGAAGGAGGGGTCACAGTGCTGATAATGATGAGGAATATCCAACACCATACGAAGATGGGGATGAAGCCTTTTCTCCAATAAGTGGGACTCTTTCATATTTGAGAGGTGTGCCTAAGTACTTGACCCTAAGAGTACAAGTTTCAGCCATGAATCAAAGGGTATCTGTGCTGATTGATAATGGGGAAACCCACAACTTTATTGATGCTAATCTTGTGCAAAGGAGAGAAATCCCCGTTGATACTTTTGAAGGATTCTCTATTTTGGTCCCAAGAGATAGGACCATGCAATGCATGCAATATGTCCCCTCACTTTTAGTCACTATGTGATCCTACACTCTAGTGGATCACTTTTTTGCAGTTGACATACCAGACACCAATATCATTTTGGGTGTCCAATGGTTGATTACTTTGGGGAAGGTGACCAATGGTTGGAAATATTTGCAGATGGATTGGGTGGACTTGAAGAGTGGGAAACAACAAATGATTCAAGGCATGCACACTTATCCCTCACCTAGTACTTCCACACAAAAAACAGAGATGGATTTGTGCATTGGAAGCAAGGATCTCATAGTACCTTCTCTCATGTTCATGAGAATGTTGCAAGGGACATTCCTATCTAGTGGCAAGCCACCTGGAATGCCATCAGATTCACATCTTGTGGGCGAGGCCTCACAAAGTGCTACTCCAAATCTAGATCCAGGAGGGATTGGAGAAATGAGAGACCAAGTTACAGTGCTGGAGGGGTTGGAACAGCTCAAGAATAAGGGGGATATTCTTCCTGCATCACTATCACCCTGTCTCTTTTCTAAATCTTCGTTGTGGGGGGAGAAGAATTGGAGGATCAGCCTTCCAACAAAAAAAATTTGCATGAGAAATGTCAAAAAGGATATCATCAACATGAAAAGCACTTCTATGGATGTATCATCAGTGTTGTCATTGTTGAGCAGTGTGGACCTGTATTGGAAATCTCAACTTCTTGTAGAGTATTCCAAAGATCTCCACACAGGTATGATAATATATGACATGCAACAAGAAGAGGGTTACTTAGTCCAAGGGGGAGTCATCTATCATCATGGTAGGGTCTTCTTGGCTAGAGCTTCCAAGCTCAAGAAGAAGATACTACAAGGGGCACATGAAGAATTCTTTCTCAACCATATGCATTCAATGAATATCTATACCCTGATCATGAGGAGCTTTGATTGGGAAGGCATGAGAGAGGAATTACATCATCACTTTCAAGAGTGCAGAAGCTATGGAGAATTGGGGCTGCCAATGGACTCTTTGCAAGAGTCATCTTAGCCAACTCTTCCTTTGCTTTAAAGGAGGAAAATGCTCATGCAAAACTCCATGTGTATGAATGACTATGATGGAAAATGGACTGATCATGCCAAGCAAGTTGTATTTTCTGATTTTTCAAATTATTTTACCATGTTTTTGTAGGTTATGACTCATAAAGGGGGTGGGAGATCATGTGGATCTCATATTTTTTTAAGGGCCAAGAGAAATTCTGAACTTGGCCACACCCTTGTTGTGTAAAGGGAGATTCCTTTTCATGATGGATGCTTCCCAAAGGCACCAAGCTTATTTAACATCTTCAGCCATGTTAAGGTGACTCATGCAGGAAATGTGTTGTGGGAATGCCACTTGCCACACCTAGATCTAATGAAGGCAAGAAGTGCACTGCACTGGCATCACATGTAGGATTTTGACCCACCTCCTCAAGCTCAGATTCCTATTTGCATAAATTTATTCTTGCTTCCATACTTGGATGATATAGTTGTATTGTTTATGGGGCTGCATGGTGAGAGGATGGGCAGTTTGTATGTACCACATGGCTTGGAACTTCTACCTGTACTTCATGATACATGTTTTATATGGAGCATTGCTCCAGCCATGTTTATTTCTGTTGAGTTTCTCACTCCTGGTGGGATGGACTATGCACATCTTATGTTGATCTTGGAGGAACAATTCATGATGTATTGGCTTGATGAGGACTAGATCATTGATGGTGCCATCAATGGAGGAGGAGAAGTAATATAGCTCTTACCCTATCAGTTGCTTGAGGACAAGAAACATTTTGGAGGGGAGGACTGTAATATTCCTACTTAGCCTAAGCTAAGAGGAATATTCATTTTTGTTTTACTTTCTGTTGCATGAATAAATGAATAAAGAAGGACATGTAAAACTCCTGAAAAGACTGAATAAATAAATGCCCATGTGAACAAGGATAAATCAGGGCCATGTAAATAAATCACTTGCATGTATGAAAGGGGTTTGAGCTGTGAGACTGGGTAAACCTTGACCAAATCTACAACACTTTCTAGATTCAATGTACCTCATTAAGGGACAACACAGTTCTAGAAGGAGGCTCCTCATGTGAAAGGAGTTAACTCATCAAGGTGGTTTAGGGTTTGTGAAGACTCTCATCTTATAAAAGGAAGGGGAAGGCAATAAGAGAGGGTTGTTGATTGATTATATTTCTGAGTATATTGTCTTTTTAGACAAATACTATTCTCTGCTGTTTAGTGGAGGATTGTGCTGCTTAGCACTTGGAGTTCCTATGCAGGGATTTCACCTCTTCCCTTGAGGATTCTTAGAGGAGTTTTTGCTGATTTGATCGACTATCAAGCTTTGGGCCAAGCTCTACTTCCAATTGCAGCGTAGATCCAGTGAGGGTTTTCTTGCCTTTGTAAGCTGCAACAAGTGGAATTCTGGATTTGCTTAGATCTAGCTTATATTGGAGCCTCTTCTCATGGAGTGTGTCTTTTAACCTCCTGGAAGAGTGCATCCACTGTTTGAGCTTCAGATTTGTATCTTGGCATCAGGCCATCATTGCTATTCAAGCTACAACACAGTTTTCATTGAGGAACTACGTTATTTTCATAAGAGATTCTTCAAGGTGTTTTGATCCCATTTTTTATGAGAGATCTCTAGTGCTGGGCTTTGCCTTTCACTTTGGTGATCCATGGATTAGCTTGTTGATCCATGTTCTGCTTAGATATGATATATTTTAAGGTAAAGTCATCTTCTAAAATTTCTGAAGCATTTTGCAGATCTGAAACTTAAACTCAGATCTACTTTTTGTTATGCATGATTTGGTCAAAAATGTTGAGATTCAACAAGATGATGAGCTTAGTGAAAAGATTCACGTTCACTAAGTGGGCCTGCAGGCTATTTTGTTCGCAAAGTCTATTTTTAGACATGTCGATCATATTCTATGAGTTGCAGGATGCTATTTGTGGATGGTTGGTCAAGTTGGAAAAATAGCTGGACTTCTATTTTTAGACATTGGGCGGAGTCTATTTTTAGATTGACAGTCTAGAAATAGATATGTCAAATATTATGAGCTCTTAATAATATTTGGACTCTAAACATTATCTTATTCTCTTGGAGCACTTTAGTTAAGTGCAAAGATGTGGCACAACAACTGACAGAAATAATTATGCTATTCCTGAGGGTTTACTGGAGCTATTGCATGGAGGACTTCAGTTAGAACTCATGTGAAGTAGTTGGTGGAGTTGTATTTAGTTTAAATTAGTTAGACTCAGTTGAGCTAGTTGTATCTAGTCTAACTAATTGATACAGTAGTGACAATGGAGTGAATTAATTAGTTAATTAATTCACCAATAATAACTCATTAATCAACTGAATAGTACATCAGTTAACTACAGTGCATGGCAGTTTTAGTGGAGACCAGTGAACAGATAGGTGAAAGGGCAAGTGTGACTATCAGTTGTGACTATAGTGATGCATTGATTGCATCCAACACTCAGTGGAGATGCCAATGGGGATTTCGTGAGAAAGGATGGAGTAATTCAAAATCATTCAGATCCATTCTTCAGTAGGGATTGCGTAGTAGAGGCAGGCTAGCAAGTGGCAAAGATCAGTGCATGGATTTGCAAGATTGGGCCTGATTAGTGTGTAGTGATTGTATTGTACTGAGAGCTTGACATGATCAAATTTGTATGAGGATTGTTACATGATCTCTATGACATATATTATATACAGATATTTGGGTTTTTCAGCTTCAGGCTTTCTCGTTAAACAATTGTGTTAATGTGTGTGAATTTTTATTGTTTCATGTGTGCATTGCAATCTTGATTTAATTCCCGCAAATGATCAATGGTGGAATAGATTTTGTATTTTGCATGAAGTTAAAATAGTGTGAGATCAGGAGAATATTGGAAATATAGCACATAAGTTATATAATTTCTACATGGTATCAGAGCTATTGATCATTGGAGGATATTGCAATTATTGAAGTGGTTGAGTTTTGTGCTGGTGGAATTCGAATTTGCTGCAGTGTTTTCTTGGTGTCGAAGTTGAGCATTCATTGAAATGTCTTTCAACAGATTTCGATTGGAGTATGCCCTTGATGGGAGCTTGAATTACATAGCATGGAAGGATAGGATGGAGGCAGTTCTAGATGATAATGGGTTAAAGGAGTTCATAGATGCTGATATTCTGAAGCCTTCTTCTAGCGATGCAACCACCCTTGATGCATGGAAAAAGAAGGTAGCAAAGTGTCGAAGGGTTTTTTTTGGAAGGTGTGAAGGACCAAATTATGTCTAGCCTTCATGGTAAATCCACTCTATTCTTAATGTGGAAGGATTTGATAGACTTGTTACAAAGCATAAGCGACCAGAGGAAGTTGGTGCTTAAAGACAAGCTCAAAAAAATAAAAATGGAGAAAGGCAACAGTATACCAAAATACCTCATGAAGTTTTTCCATTGCAAGGATGAGCTGGGAAGCATGGGGGTTACTGTTGATGAAGAATACTTGGTGAGCTTAGCTCTCCTTGGGCTTCCAAAGAGTTGGCATAGCTATGAATATTTTGTCAATGGACGGGAGAAACTCCCAGGATGGGAGCGACTTTGGTCAAATCTTGTGCAGGAGGAGATAAGGCGGGGTACCAGGGATGGATCTTCATCGAAGAATGAAGATGAATAAAATTGCACTTTGGATGCAAAAACTTGGAAAGGAAAAGGGAATAAATCTTCCAAATCTGAAGCTAAAGGTAAGAAGTAGGATTTGTCCAAGGTGAAGTGTTTTACTATCACCAACATGGGCATTTCGCCACTAGTTGTCCACAGAAGAAGAAGAATAAGAAGGATGCTAGATCTGTAGCTGGAGAGGCCTTAGCCTTGTAGTTTGAGCTGGATTTTTCTTTGATCGCATACTTGGTTTCAAGTGTGATAGGATCAGTTTGGTTTCTTAACAGTGGTGCGTCTTTCCATATGACCGAAGACAAAGATTTGTTTAGTGATCTAGAGGAAAACGATATTGGAGTGCACATCGAGATGGGCGATGATGGTAGATATAGTGCGACTGGTATCGAGACCATTTCCTTTGAGAGGGAATGTGGTAAACCTTTCATCTTGAAGGATGTCATGCATGTTCCAGGATTGAAGAAGAATCTGATCTCCGTGGCGATGTTGGAAGACAAGGGTTATGATGTTGTTTTTAGCGAGGGAAAAGATTTCCTGTGCCATAAAAAAAATGGTCAAACCAGGAGGATAGGGATTCAAGTTAAGAATATTTATCAATTGCAGGTAGATGGCTGCGTAGAAATGGCAGGAAAAGTAGAAGGAGTGTTGAGCTGAGATGAGGGTGAATTGTGGTACAGGAGATTGGGCCATCTTCTGATGGTAATACATTGAGCCTACAGTTATTATATTTCTTTTTCATCACTTCCCAATTTCTTCATCAATGTCTATCCTAGATTTAATTAGTGCAATGAATTTAGTTAAAAATTATATAGAATGATTAAAATGATGACTTACTGATTTTTGCGCGGTTTTTGTCATTGTAATGCCATTGTTGAGTTCAGCTATTAGAGAATGTTTGGTTGTTAGTAGCTAGCAAAACAATCTACTTGCAGTGTCTTCATGTTTGGGTATGTTCCAGGTGGCCTCTCAAGAAAAACCGCATATTGGTATATTCCACGTCATGTCTACATTGTTCGTTGCTCACCATGAGGGAAGAAACGAATTCTGGATATGGTTTTGGTACGTGGGAACACATTTAAGAAGGCAGACTTCTAGTAGGACTGTCTTAGTCCAGATGTCCTTTTCCTTTTTACGCAGCCACTTCAAGAGTCCTAATGTGATTCCGATAAGGAAAGACAATGATCCTGGAATTGTTGCAAGTCTTGTTATGTGCATTTGTTATATAAACACTTGGGAAACTGAAAGCTAGGCTAGATTTTATTGCAGATTTTGCTTAGATTCTGTGCTACATTTCTGAAGATGCAGATTGCTCTGTTCAAGTTATTTCACCTTTAATGAAGCAGACAGTGTTGTTTTTAAAGCCTTGATTTGATTTGGAGTTAGATTCCGTCTGGTGGTAGAGGGCCCCTGCCCCCTGTACAGATTTATTTGCGTAATTTAGATAAGTATTCTAGCTGCCTTTACGTTTTTTTGAAGTTGAATTCGTAGTTGTTTTCATTAGCTACTGTAGTTATACTCGTTCTAAAAACTCTTTCAAAAGAAGAAGCTCTTCCAAAAGATTATAATGATGAATGGGAAATGGCTATAGTATTGTAGGATTTAATTGTAATCTCTTTTATTCACCATCACAGTTATACTTATGCTAAGCACTCTTCCAAAAGAAGAAACTCTTCCAAAAAATCCTTATACTGTCTTAAGCATGATTATGATCTTGAATGTTTTAGTTGTGTGTTTTCACTAAGTACCATAGTTGTTCTTGCTCTTAAACGCTTTTCCAAAATATCATAATGATGGGTAGGAGAAGGCTATGATATCTTAGTTTTTCATTTCTTTTAGTCTTTATGTTTGCATGTGCACTGAATTGTACATTTAGGATTGTTCTAAGAAACTCTTCCAAAATATCAATCATGATGGACAAACAAACTGTATAATTCCATAGAATAATGCATGATAGCCTAGTTAGGATACTCCGGAGTTTAATTGCACTTAACTCATGCTCAGTTGTTCTGTTTTGAGTTTGATAATGACTTGTAGTTCAGCATTGTTTTAGATTAGTGACATCTTAAGTTCAGTTTTAGCCTAACTCATTGCATTTGCACTCCACACTCAGTTGTCATTCACTGCATATTAGATTACTTCAGTTGTTAAGCTTAACAAAACAGCCTTCATTATTTACAAACCTCTTCTTGTTCTAAAATCTATAATTGCTTCATAACCACATGAACAGAAGACAATATCATTTTAAGGCCTGAAGTACTTCTGCAACTTCCTTATCATCTCACAAACAAACATTTCCTGAAAAGACTATTTCAAAAATCCATAACCTTTGAGTGAAGTGTAGTGTTATCAAACTAAGTTGCAGAATAGAGTTAGGAACTAGTCTTAGAGTAGAAGATCTTATGATGGTATAAATGTTTTACTCCAAATATGCTTTAACAAATCTTTAATCAAGGGTAAAATGTTGCATCATTATAAGTTAGTTGTTTAACTGTTTAGTTAGGAGGATTTGCATACTTAGTTGACCATGTCTCAAGCTCTCTCTCAAACACCTTTGATGAAAGAATTTGACAAATTAAGTTTATGTTTTGAATCATTTGCTTAAAATTCATTATCAAGCTTTGTTTCTGCTTAGTCATAGTTTAGATTTGATTCTGTTTTTAGTATTGCATTTGCATTTACCATTTGAAATCAACCAATTAGGCTTCACTCTATTTTTCTTAATCATTAGCTTCCTTCCATTAGCTTTCTAGTCATTTTCCTTGTGAACATAAAACCACCAAAAGACCAAAAACATCATAAATCATCACAAAAGACCAAAAACATTACAAAACACTACACACAACTCATTAAGAAACAAACACCTAGGTACATACAGTACACTTCACTTCAGCAGTTTACCAACCCTGGTTGACAATTAAATGAGCTCAATTTAGGAGACTAGATTGAGACCAAACATTTTGGCGCCGTTGCCGAGGAAGTGAAAACTAGGTAACCTTTGTTTCTTAGCATCCAAAAACAATTATATGCATAGGGATAGAGATTCAAGGGGAATATTTATAAGTAGCAGAGGCAGAAGTTTGATTTCTAGAACACCACTTGTTTCATCTAGATCCAAAGCTAGTACACCTTCAACTCAAACCCATCTTCCATCCTTTACTGATCCCGGACTTCTAGAAGACCTGAAATCAGATATCCCATTATAAAACCTTCCACTTCATCCACTGAACCTGCCATAGAAGAAGATCTAAAAACTCCTGTTAGGGACACAAACTTTTCTACTTCTACAGGAGAGTCAACCATGGCAGAAGAAGGAGGAGGAGTTTTTAATGGAGAACACACACTATTTGGAGGTAGAGGTAGAGGTAGAGGAGAAGGAGGTAGAGGTGCAGATGGAGGAAGAGGTAGAATAGGAAGCTCTTTTGGGTTCCCTATAATTGATGAAGAAACCAATACAGCCATGAAAAACATTTCACCCTCTGTCCTTCCAAACTTCTATGGACTTAAAACTGAAGATCCTGAAACCTTCTTATTCGAATTTGAAGTGCTGTGTAGAACTTATGACTACCTACAAGATGCTCAAAAACTAAAATTATTTCCTTCAACTTTGAAGGGAGCAGCATTGAAGTGGTTTATGAGTCTAATCAGTAGTTCTATTAGAACATGGGAAGATATGAAACAAGCATTTCTAGAGAGATATTTGGATTATTGTATGCCGATTAATTATAAGGAAGAAGTGTTCAAGATGTTACAAAAAGAAGATGAAAATTTGGAAGATTTGTTGGAGAGATTTAATTACAACATCAAAAGGGAAAAAATGGAAAACCTAGATCAAGACACCTTAAAAGCTCTTTTGTTGAAAACAATTAGGGATGAATGGTTGGATATCCTTAACATGATGGGAAAAGGGGATATATCACAACTTACATTACCTGAAATATCTGAGTTATGTATCAACCTTTCAAGAGGAAAATCTAAAACTGTCAAAGGTCCAAGAGATCCTGCTCTTGCAAGGGCAAGTAAGTCTGCTTCTGGGACAGTAAGTAGATCAGAAATAGGACATATGCTTGATGATTTTAAATCTGACATCTTAGGGAGTCTTAGTGAACAAATAGACACCCTGAAGATACAAAACAAGCAAAAGGCTGAATCTGATGCCTTGGCAATCTTTTGTCCCAAATGTAGAAAGAAACATGCCTTGAGAGAGTGTCCTTTGGATGTAAAAGTTGTAGAAACCTGTGTCATTTGTTCTGAAAAACATGAGACCAAGAATTGTCCTTCTCTTCCTAGTCTTAAAGCTATCTTTCAGGAGGAAACTCCTACAGATTCCACAGAGTCTCTCAATTTTGTATCTAGAAGACCTTGGCAAGGACCTCAGACACAAGGATTCCATGATCAAATGTATGATCAACCTCCACCTTGGAATTCTTGGCAACAACCTTGGCCCCAATTTCAAAATCAATCTCAATCTTGGGCACAAGGAACACAAAGTCCCTATGGAAGATACTCTCCATATTATCAGTATCCATCATCCTATCCACCATATCCACATTTTTATCCTCAAAATCCTCAACAAAATTTTCCTCAAAATCTTCAACAAAATTTTCAACAAAATCCTCAACAACATCATCAGAACCAACCACATCAAAATCAACCACTTCCATTACCATTCCCATAAAAATCAAATCAATTTACTGCTCAACCCACACTATTCCTCCCAGCCAATAAGAACCCTCCATTACATACATGATAGAAGGCCAACAATTTCCAACTTATTTAATTTATATCCTAGACCTTAGTGATGTTCAACTTAGGTCTGGAAGGATACTTGAGAAGAGGAAACCTTCTATGATCATACAAGAACAAGATAATTCTGAGGAAGACTCCCTACGGGTTAATAAAAGTCTTGGGGAAGATACATCCTTTCAAGATCAAAACATTGAAAAACTGAAACAAAAAGATCCAATAAATCCAACTCTAGTATTAGAGCAACCATCCACATCTACTTCTATACCTCCCTTTCCGGAAAGACTACAAATTGATAAAGGTGTAGAAAAACAAATAATGGTGCCTAATTATGATTTCTTAGATAAATTGAGAAATGTTTGCATTAAAATTCCATTATTGCAAGCCATCAAGGAAATCCCAATTTTAGCCAAAACAATAAAGGAGTTGAGTATGAAGACAACAAGAAAAAGAATAAGAGAAACAAATAAAATTCAACTGGTAGGACAAATAGCAGACATTATGATGGGCAAGATTGCTATTCCAAAGTATCTTGACCCAAGAAATCCAGTTGTCAAAATTCACATCAATGGAATTGAAATTAAAAACACACTCATTGACTTAGGAGCAGCAATAAATATCATGAGTAGACAAATCATGGACAAACTGAAACTTCCTAATCTTCTCTTTACACCCACACTATTACAATTAGCAGATAGATCTGTGATCAAACCAGATGGGGTAATAGAAGACATTCCAGTGTCCCTAGATTCTTGGGAGTACCTGGTGGATTTCATGATCCTAACTCCTAAGAATAATCTAGGAGGCCATCCTGTTATATTAGGAAGACCTTGGTTTGCTACAGGTGATGCTTTTATTAGTTGTAGATCCGGTGATATGTACATCTCTGATGGTAGTTCAACTAAGAAGTTCACTTTATATCCTCCAGCTAGGACAATTATATATCTAGATGACACTCAATGGATAGAGGATGAGGAAGATTTACAACCTCTCTTCACAATTTCAGAAATTAGTGAAGATAATCAAATTCTGAATACTCTAGAAAACTTTGAATCCTCTCCAGAACATAAACATGAATCATTTCAAGAGGGATCAAATATTGAGTTTTTGTCATCTAGGCAGATGTCTCTTCATTCTATGGACAAATTTGGCAGCTCTACAAGTGAAATTTTTTCAGGCAAAACCTTGAACATAAACAAAAACCTAGAAAAATCTCAGCAAGAAGAGTTAGTCAAAGTATTACAGAGACATTCTTCTGCATATGCATGGGAATACACTGACATGAAAGGGATAAGTCCCAAGACTTGTACTCATCACATCTATATAGAGGCAAATTGCAAACCAATCAGACAGCCTCAAAGACGGATGAATCCAAATCTTAAGGAAATTGTTAAAGAAGAATTGCAAAAATTGTTAAATGTTAATTTTATCTATCCTATTTCAGATAGTTAGTGGGTTTCTCCTTTGGTAATTGTGCCAAAGAAAAATGGAAAATGGAGGGTGTGTGTTGACTACCGAGAACTAAATAAAGCTACTCTTAAAGACCATTTTTCCTTACCTTTCATAGATCAAGTATTAGATACATTAGCTGGCAAAAAGTACTTCTCATTCCTAGATGGGTTTAGTGGTTACAATCAAATCCAAGTAGCACTTGAAGACCAAGACAAAACCACATTCACTTGTCCTTGGGGTACCTATGCTTACCGAGTATTGCCATTTGGATTATGCAATGCACCTGCAACATTCCAAAGGGCAGTATTAGGAATTTTTTCGGATCTAATACATGATTGTGTAGAGGTGTACATGGATGATTTCACAGTTTATGGAAACTCATTTGAAGAAGCTTTAGACAACTTGGAAAAAGTTTAAAAAAGATGTCAAGAAGCAAACCTTTCACTTAGTCATGAAAAATGTTTTATGATGTTTACTGAAGGTATTGTTTTAGGGCACCACATTTCAGGGGATGGGATTAGAGTTGATGAGTCAAAGGTTGAAGTCATCTCTAACCTATCTATTCCAAATTGTCAAAGAGATGTTAGAAGTTTTCTAGGATTTACAGGATATTATCGAAGATTTATAGAAAACTTCACCAAAATAGCATCTCCACTCTTCAAATTACTCACTAAAGATTGTGAATTCAAATGGACTTCTGATTTCCAGTTAGCTTTTGAAACCCTGAAAACCAAAATTTCTGAAGCACCTATATTAAGGGGACCTAACTGGAAGTTACCTTTTCATATCTCCACAGATGCCTCCGATACAGCTCTAGGAGCAGTATTGGGGCAAAAAGACTTGATTCCCCATGCCATCTATTATATCAGTAAAAATTTGACTCCTGCAGAGTTAAACTATCTTGTATTTAGAAAAGGATTTTGCATTTATTGTTCATTATTATGAAAACAAATTTGAACTAATATATATGAGCTATGAAACTTTTATTCCCTGCCAGTCATTCTGCAATTAGATATTTGTGAACAAACCAATCACTAATGGCGAGTGAACCGTTGCATATTACTTTTGACAAAATTCTAACCATTACCATTCCTGAATGGGCACATGCCTAAAACACGGTGGCTGATTTCCTGCTCTAGACTCAAAATATCAAAGCGACCTCAGGTTGAAGATCAATTTCTGATATGAATATCTTTTTGCAATCTCTACTCAGCAAACTCCATGGATTTTCTTTAAATGTTATATAAGTGTTTGATTTGAGAAAATTTGCATTGATGAATCGCAAGGGATAAAGAAAAAATCAATTAAGTAATGCATTCCAAAATATTCATAGGTTTGCCTGTGGGTTTGTAGAAAAAGACGGTCAGATTTGTTGATTTGATCATTAGAAGGTGTGTTCGTGAAGATGAGATGCCTGAGATTCTCAAAGCATGTCATGATGAACCTTGTGGAAGACACTTTGCTGATAAGAGGACAACCTATAAGATCCTTAATTTAGGATATTATTGGCCATCCTTGTTTAAAGATGCTAAAGAGTATGTCAAAAGGTGTGACAGTTGCCAAAGGGTAGGGAAACCTTCTCCTTCAGGTGAGATGCCATTACAACCTCAGGTACACATTGAACCTTTTGAAAAATGGGCTTTTGATTTTGTAGGACCTATTAGTCCTCCATCAAGACAAAAGAAATATATATTAGTTTGCACTGATTATGTTACTAAGTGGGTAGAAGCTAAAACATTACTTGTTGCTAATGAATCATCTGTAGTTGCTTTTCTTTTTGAGGATATTTTTACTCGTTTTGGTGTCCCAAGGGAAATTGTTACAGATCAAGGAGCTCAATTTACATCAAGGCTAGTGGAGCAAATGATGGAGAAGTACAAAATCAGACATAGAAAATCTACTCCTTATCATCCACAAGCAAATGGTCAAGTGGGATCTACTAATAAGATCATTGAAGGAATCCTAACAAAGACTGTTCATTTACATAGAAGAGATTGGGTAGATAGGCTTCCTGAAGCCTTGTGGGCCTATAGAACTACATGGAGAAACACAACAGGCCATACTCCTTATGAGCTTTTTTATGGAAAGCAAGTTTTGTTTCCCATAGAGTTCCAAATTCAAACCTTCAAAATGGCAGTTCAGCTAGGACTTGATTTAACGGAGGCACAAAAGCATAGACTGGAGCAGATTAATGAATTGGATGAGATCAGACAAGATGCAGTTCAGAAAACAAGTCTAGTCCAACAGCAAAGGACTAGATGGCATGACAAGTACATCAAAGAGAAGAAATTCAAAGAAGGTGATTGGGCTCTCTTGTTTGATTCAAAATTCAAGGATTTTCAAGGTAAATTTCAAACACATTGGCTTGGGCCATATGAAATTGTTAAAATTTTTGACAATGGAGCAGTAAAAATCAGGACAATAGATGAAGAAGAGGTCACTTTTCTTGTGAATGGTCATAGATTGAAGCTATATCACAAACCACTCTCAAGAGAAGAATTTGTCAAGAAGTTCCAAGAAAGCAGTGATGTGAATTTAATGAAGAAGAATCTCTCTTCTTCATCAACTTGACTAAATTTTCTGAAGCATTTCTCTTAAAAAAAATAAAAATAAAAAAAAAATAAAAAAAAATAAAAATAAAAAATAAAATAAAGGTATAAACATGAAAGCCAATCATTGATTGGCATATTTATACAGAAAAGATAGGGTGAAAATCAGAGTCTCTCTGACACTCGAACTTTACCATTTTTTTTTTACAAGCAGCTGTTACAAAATCATAAGTTCAGATCCATAGTGCTTATGATCCATCTCATTTCATTTCATTCCATTCACTTATCCATCCATACTCCATTTCATTCATTCATTCATATTCTACTTCATTCCATGTTTCATTCACCTCATTCCATACTCCATCCATCTCATTTTCATGTCAAAATTTAAAGTTTGATGTCTTGCTGTAAATAAATAAAACATGTCATGGATTGCAGGGCAGTTTTTATGTTCTTTCACTCCATTTCATAAACTGAATCCATTCCATTTCATCATCCACTTCATACATATCATGTCTCATCATCCATCTTCATTCATACCATATAAAATTTCACCTATATTCCAAAAACACTCCATTCCATGATTAAAATACTCTACAGGTACATTTGCAGCTTAACAGACATTCTACAGCTGATCAGACTTTCCGCAGCCAGCCAGTCATTCCACAGCTACAAATCCTGAAGGCACTGATCAGCAGACATTTGAATTGCAACAAAAGATTTAGTGTATCCATGAATAAGAAGAATCAAGAAATATTATGAAGACTCTTCCAAAGGAGAACAAAGAAGACAAAGACCACAAAAAGTAAATGAAAGCAGAGGTAACAATTTTTCATTATAATGGCATTTCATAAAGTTTAGCATAGTTTTAGTTATGAATCATTCGAAAAGGTTATTTTAATTATTTTTATTGATCATGTCCAAAATACCCTCCACAAACTTTGGATTAAAATCTCTCATTTCAAATTCTATACCCGATATCATTTAAGCGGTTAAAATGGCTGAAGTGTTTTCCTCACGTCACCCAACCAAATCATTCAATGATGAATTTATTTTTCTTTGTAAAAATATCTGCCATATTTTCAATCATTAATTCGTTTCCTCCACCTCACTCCATTACCTCATTCCG